>SJYC01082683.1:0-22390 GCA_006408675.1 Madoqua kirkii
AAAACTCAGGGAGTTGGTGATGGACAGGGAGGCCTGGCATGATGCAGTCCATAGGGTCGCAAAGAGTCGGACCCGACTGAGAGACTGAACTGAACTGATTGACTGAAACCATTTCCTCCAACCTTTTAATCACTTTAAAGTGTTTAGGTTTCCCCTTGTATTCCTTTATCTACCTCCTTTAGCCTATTTTTTTTTTTTTAGTAAAAAGATAATTTCGTAAAGAAATATACAGTTATTTTTTATTATTCAAGTTGTATATTTGCTCTCAACTGTTGCATTACATCAATGGATGTGGCTTCTGTTTTTCACAGCGTGACTTCAGTATAGGTTAAACAAGCTTCTTATGGCTGGCTTTGAGGTTATTAGTGGCTCAGACGGTAAAAAGTCTGCCTGCAACGGCGGAGACCCGGGTTCGACTTCTGGGTCAGGAAGATCCCCTGGAGAAGGAATTGACAGTCCACTCCAGCACTCTTGCCTGGCTTCAAATATTGCAGGAAAAAGCCAATTCTGACTGATGTTGGAAGTGTTTTTTTGACTTGATTTTGGTTGCTTTTATTATAATCATACATACTGGCCTATCTCTGAGAATCCTGCCCCTCTGCCTGACTGTTACTAAAGCACCTTTGTTCAGACCCCTGTCCATCTGTAGATGGCATAAGGAAGAAGTTAACAAATTCCCTGCCTGAGGCTTGCCATTCTAGGAGATATTTGCAAAATAAAAAGCCTTTTTACTTTGTCTCCTCACTTCCCCCAGCTCTGTTCTATAACAGAACCTGGCATCCAGACCCAGATAATACGGTTATTTGAGACGTTACTCTGCCATCTCCTTGGTCAGCCAACTGTCCAAACCTTGCTTCAACACCTCATCTCTGATTCATCAGCCCATCCTGCAGGTAGTAGAGAAAGCTTGGACTCGTTAACACAGTCACCTGTGTGACACCTGTTGTGACACCATTTCCAAGGGAAAAACATATAGCTCCCAATTAGAAACAAATATACATTTCTAGAAACTTTAAAGTGATACTAATGATGGTTCACACAGAACACATTTTGACAATTTAAAAGGACGAGTCAAAATTCTTAGCTTATCAGAGTATAAATAACATTTTGCAAAACCCCACTGAATCAAAACTTAATGAGAATTTCAAATTGCGATGAAGTGTTTGCTCCCCGCCCCCCGCATGCCAGTAGCTCAACCAACAGTAAAATCAATCTAGAACCTTCGGCTGACCCACAAGCACAACCCCATACCCCAAGAAGGGCGATCCTGTTAAGACAGTACATTTCAAACTACAACATCCAGAACACTGTCCTCAACCCGAAACTCTGGGGACAATAGGAACTGGGGGAGGGGGCTGGCGGAGGGGAGGAACTCTGGGTACAAAAAAAGAAAGGTCTCGACTTCATCTCCCACAATCCTGTCTTCACTAGAGTCTCTCCGCCAATGTCAGTATTGGATTCCACCCCCTCCACCAGGTACCTTCGGCTGACCCACAAGCACAACCCCATACCCCAAGAAGGGCGATCCTGTTAAGACAGTACATTTCAAACTACAACATCCAGAACACTGTCCTCAACCCGAAACTCTGGGGACAATAGGAACTGGGGGAGGGGGCTGGCGGAGGGGAGGAACTCTGGGTACAAAAAAAGAAAGGTCTCGACTTCATCTCCCACAATCCTGTCTTCACTAGAGTCTCTCCGCCAATGTCAGTATTGGATTCCACCCCCTCCACCAGGAAGAACAGCCTCCAACGACCTCAAACTACATTTCCCAGGAGGACAAGGGCTCGGGCCTGAGGCTCCCCCGATGACCAGCAGCCAATAGGAGACACCTCAGTGGCTGCAGAGTGGGTGAGAGTCCAACCTGGGCCTGGGAGCCGGGCCTAAGCCGGCAGCGCCAGGCGGGGAGTTCAGAAGACTGTCGCGCCGCAAGGGCACTGCCTGCTCGGAAGCTGCGGCACCTCCCGATTTTCCGCGGCTCTATAAGGAGTCGCGCTTCGGTAGCCGGGGAGCTGGAGGTCAGAGAGGCAGAAAGCCTGAGCCGCTGAGGCTGGGGACTGTGGGACTGAGGGGGCCTAGGGAGGATGGTGCTTCCGGGTCCGCGGGCTTCAGCCCTGACTCCACCCAGTTCCGCCTCCGAGCGGGAGGGGGTTTCGGGCAGGGAGGCCCGGTGGGCTTCTGAGGTCTTCGCGCGAGTTCCTTTGGAGCCTCGGGAGCGTACCCTCTTTTCTCTTTTTCCTCAACTCCTCCCTGTATCTTTTTCCTCTACAACGCCATCCCGTGTCCCTCACCGCGGCCTTGTGCCTCCTCAGACCTCTGAAGTTAGGGTTCTCCACCAGAGTCTTCCCTAGGCGGCGTCGGGACTGTCCTTAATGCTTGCAGGAGTTGGGCGATCTCTTTTTCCTCTCTTCTTTCAATTCGCACTTAGGGTTTGGGCACACACCTCTCCCACGCAGGCACACCCCTTTCCCTTTGTGGGGTGGGAGTTCCTTGACACGCCCTGGGAGTGACTTTTTGTCAACTTTTCAGTTTCTACTTCTGATGGTGAGATCATGATCGTCGCCATCTCTTTATTGGCCCTCCAACCGCGTGCCCCTTGCCTGCTTGGGTCTTTGTAGCGGAAAGGGTTTCCCCTCAGTTTTCGGGAGGGATGGGCAGCAGATGAGGGAAGGAATCTCGCTTTTGAGAAATAGGTGTTTAAGGTTCAGTGCAGTGTTCTGATGAGAGTAAAAGTCAAGTTAGATTTATTTATTTATTTTTAAACGAGCACTTGAGGGCTTTCAAGCAAGCGTTGATGTTGGCAAATATTTACAGGGCGCACCAACTACGGAATAAAGTAGACTGTGCAAAACGACGCTGTATTATTTTATTATTAAAAACGCGGGCAAAGAGTGCTGAGGAGGTAGTGGAAGGGGATACTGATGAGGTGGGAAGGCTGATCCATGGGAAGTCTAGCCTAAGGGTGGAAGAGCTGAAGGCTTGAAATTCATCTGCTTCCAGACCAATCCTTGTCGGCTTTGGGAAGGAGATGAATTTTAATTTGGACTCCAAACTGTTTCCTGATACTGGGGTTGGAATTGGAGAAGGATAGAAGAGGTAGACATAACAGGTGCTGCTGCTGCTAAGTCGCTTCAGTCGTGTCTGACTCAGTGCGACCCCAGAGACAGCAGCCCACCAGGCTCCCCCGTCCCTGGGATTCTCCAGGCAAGAACACTGGAGTGGGTTGCCATTTCCTTTTCCAATGCATGAAAGTGAAAAGTGACTGAAGTCGCTCAGTCTTGTCTGACTCATAGCGACCCCACGGACTGCAGCCTACCAGGCTCCTCCGTCTTTGGGATTTTCCAGGCAAGAGTACTGGAGTGGGTTGCCGTTGCCTTCTCCAGATATAACAGGTGCGGTTCCCTGAACGCGAGTAAAATGTGTTAGCAGGGATAGATTGGGAAAGAAATAGTGTTGAAAAGCTCAGGATCATAGGCTACTTAAAAAAAAAATCCTCGTAGTTTGGATATTATTCTGTATCAAATAAAACTGAAAGCAAAAAATTAAGATTGGGTGATTTTTGTTTTTTCATCCTAGGGGAACCTGATTTGAGATCAATTCTTGGAGAACACAAAGAAGTGTGGTGGTATGTTCCAGGTGTGAGTTTAATTTAAAACCAAGAAGAACTTTGTCTTATAGCCTGTTTTGTTTGTGGCTATTCTTAGCTACAATCTATAGTTGTCATTTTAAAGCCTGGTGATGTAAATTTATTTTCTTAAGAAATGCATTTGCTGTCCTTGTGCATCATATTACCTGAACTGTAGTCAATTCAATGGGCAGACAACAGTGATTGCTATTTATTGAGCCCATGAATGTTCGAGGCACTATCATAAGCACTTTGTTGCATAATATTAAGAGTCTTATGGTGTAGGTACAATTTTTCTAGAAGAAACTAATATGTCAAGAACTTAAGCAACTGCCTAAAGTCACATCGTTTGTAAGGAGAGGAGCTGGGATTTTGGAAGTCAGATTTCTGACTCCAGAGCCCATGGTCTGTCCATCATGGTTTGCTGGTCCCAATGTTCACTTTTGTTCTTGACTTTCCATTTGTGGTAGGGAGAGGTTATTGTGAGATACATTCGATCATCTTGGCAAAAACACAAGTGATTAAATTTTAGCTTCTCTGTCAGTATGTATTTGCCATAAAGTAGCTGCCAAAACCAAGTTAGCTTAACTGCTACTGCAGTTGGCTAATTGTGTCTGCCAAAACTGTAGTCAGTATTACTTTCTCTGATTTAGATGCTTCTCTTTATAAAACTTGTCATCCCTCTAAGCTATTTGGGCCTGGACAGAATTTTGCCTTTTATTCTATTTTAGGTTTTAAGTGACCTTCTGGGGCACTGGGTCTCCTCCCTGACCTTTGCCCCATATGAAGCATTGGAGATGCAACAGAGTATGACATGTGAGCTCTCTAGATTTAGTTGGGGAGATAGAGACCCGTCATTCTGAGATAATATAGTATGTAGTATAACAGACAGGTGCAAAGTGCTACCAGAAGATGAAGGAAGATGTGACTGTCAGGGAGAGTCAGGAAGAAGGTTTCTGTGAGGAGGTAACTTGTCAGATAGGTCTTGAAGGGTAAGGAATTTACTAGGCAGGGAAGAGTGGAGGAGAGGCCTTGCAGATAGAGGGAGCCGTCTGTGAAAGATATGGTATTTTTACAAGAGCAAAGGTGTGTCCAATATTGAGGGATTCACCTTGGCTGGGGTGCAGATTGTTTGGGAAAAGGAAGGTATAATGGTAGAAGAGTCTGGAAAGATAGGTCAGGGCTGATTTGTGAACAGCTCTGAACTCAGTGATGAGAAGTTTGGATGGGAGGCTAACAGGCTAACATAGGCTCACGTAGGCCTATGTTTCTCAAAATGTAGGGCATCTACCACTGGTAGTTAACGTTGTACTCCCACAAACATTTACAAATTTTATATATTCTGATGTGGCTTATAAAAAAATAACATCAAATGACATCATCAAGTCTAAGACTTAAGATACAGCTTAGTGAACATAGAAAGTAGCCAGTTTTAAGTTGATTTAAAAAGAAATAAGAAAATAATTGTACACATGGTGTGTGAATATGGGAAAATGAGCAGGTAATATTCCAATGACTCAAACTTGGAAAATAGTGCTTGTTGGCAATAAAAAGAAAAACATGAAAATATTTTAGATGAGGAATGTCACGATCAGGTTTTCACTTTAGGATGTGCTGGAAGGAACAGATCAGTTAGGAGGCTGGCAGTCTATTCCAAAGATAGCTGGTGAGGAACCAGGGAGCAACACACAGGAGGGGGGAGCAAAGTTGAGAGACACTTAAGAGGTGGAATCTGTAGGACTTTGTAGGTTTGAATATTATTATTTTATCAGTTTCCAAGGTGGTGCTACTGCTCAAGAACCCACGTGGCAATACAGGAGACATAAGAGACGCGTGTTCAATCCCTCAGTCAGGAAGATCCCCTGGAGGAGGAAATGGCAACCCCCTCAGTAATGTTGCCCAAAGAATCCCATGGACAGAGTAGCCTGGTGGGCTACAGTCCACAGGGTCACACACAGTCGGACACGACTCAAGCGACTAAGCACACACACATGCATTTATCAGTGTCATCTGAACTATTTTAAAAGCTTGTTGGCCATGTGTCTGTTATCCTTTTTATGCTAACATGAGCATATATTGCCTAGATCAGGCTATGTACATATATATCCTTGAAGGTAACAGTGGAGACTGTTGTCATGAGTGGGTTTAGATTATACACAAGCATCCTCACTGTCTTACCAAGTATCCTTGAGAGATACAAGATACAAGGAGTTATACAAGGAGTAAGAGTGTGATCTGTGATCCTTAGCCATATGAGAAACTCCTTTAAGACTCAGCTCAAATATCAGCATCCCTGTGAAGCCTTTCCCCCTCCCTCCACCACACACATACACACACACACAGGAAGCAATAGTAGGCACCTGGCTTTCACAGCACCCTGCACTTACCTCTCTCCTCTATCCTGTACCATACCATAGTGTGCTGGTCTGTGGATGTGTCTCTCTCTTCCCTAGACTGTGAGCTCCTTGAGAGCAGGGACCAGCTCTTGTGTATCTCCACACCCAAAGCATCCAGAATACTACTTGATGCATGCAGTGAAGTCACTCAGTCGAGTCCGACTCTTTGTGACCCCATGGACTGTAGCCTATGAGGCTCCTCCATCCACGGGATTTTCCAAGCAAGAGAGCTGGAGTGGATTGCCATTGCTTCTCCAGGGGATCTTCCTGACCGAGGGATTGAACCTGGATCTCTCGCATTGCAGGCAGATGCTTTACCATTTGACCCACCAGGGAAGTCCACTAGGTGCATGGGAGACGCCTTATAAATGGTGATTGGGTGAGAAGAAGGAATCAACATATTTACATGAATATAACTCTGGACCTTGGTCCCACAGAGTGCCAAATACCATAAAAAGGGTAGCTGTTTGCTACCTTTGCTGCTTTTGCAGAATGAAGTAGTAAGTTAAAGTGACTTGGGTATACAACTTCACTCAGTTCAGTTCAGTCGCTCAGTCATGTCCGACTCTTTGCGACCCCATGAATCGCAGCACACCAGGCCTCCCTGTCCAACACCAACTCCCGGAGTTCACCGATATTCATGTGCATTGAGTCCGTGATGCTATTCAGCCATCTCATCTTCTGTCGTCCCCTTCTCCCCCTGCCCCCAATCCCTCCCAGCATCAGGGTCTTTTCCAATGAGTCAACTCCTTGCGTGAGGTGGCCAAAGTATTGGAGTTTCAGCTTCAGCATCAGTCCTTCCAGTGAACACCCAGGACTGGTCTCCTTTAGAATGGACTGGTTGGATCTCCTTGCTGTCCAAGGGACTCACAAGAGTCTTCTCCAACACCACAGTTCAAAAGCATCAATTCTTCAGTGCTCAGCTTTCTTCACAGTCCAACTCTCACATCCATACATGACCACTAGAAAAGTCATAACCTTACCTAGATGGACCTTTGTTGGCAAAGTAATATATCTGCTTTTGAATATGCTATCTAGGTTGGTCATAACTTTTCTTCCAAGGAGTAAGCGTCTTTTCATTTCATGGCTGCAGTCACCATCTGCACTGATTTTGAAGTCCCAGAAAATAAAGTCTGACACTGTTTCCACTGTTTCCCCATCTATTTCCCGTGAAGTCATAGGACCTGATGTCATGATCTTTGTTTTCTGAATGTTGAGCTTTAAGCCAACTTTTTCACTCTCCTCTTTCACTTTCATCAAGAGGCCTTTTAGTTCCTCTTCACTTTCTGCCATAAGGGTGGTGTCATCTCCATATCTGAGGTTATTGATATTTCTCCCAACAATCTTGATTCCAGCTTGTGCTTCTTCCAGTCCAGCGTTTCTCATGATGTACTCTGCATAGAAGTTAAATAGGCAGGGTGACAATATACAGCCTTGACGTACTCCTTTCTATATTTGGAACCAGTCTGTTGTTCTATGTCCAGTTCTATCTGTTGCTTCCTGACCTGCATATGGGTTTCTCTGGAGGCAGGTCAGGTGGTCTGGTATTCCCATCTCTTTCAGAATTTTCCACAGTTTATTGTGATCCACACAGTCAAAGGCTTTGGCATAGTCAATGAAGCAGAAATAGATGTTTTTCTGGAACTCTCTTGCTTTTTCCATGATCCAATGGATGTTGGCAATTTGATCTCTGGTTCCTCTGCCTTTCCTAAAACCAGCTTGTACATCTGGAATTTCACGGTTCACGTATTGCTGAAGCCTGGCTTCCAGAAATTTTGAGCATTACTTTCTAGCATGTGAGATGAGTGCAATTGTGTGGTAGTTTGAGCATTCTTTGGCATTGCCTTTCTTTAGGATTGGAATGAAATCTGACCTTTTCCAGTCCTGTGGCCACTGCTGAGTTTTCCAAATTTGCTGCCATATTGAGTGCAGCACTTTCACAGCATCATCTTTCAGGATTTGAAACAGCTCCACTGGAATTCCATCACATCCACTAGCCTTGTTCGTAGTGATACGTTCTAAGGCTCACTTGACTTCACATTCCATGATGTCTGGCTCTAGGTGAGTGTTCACACCATTGTGATTATCTTGGCCTTGACTGTTCATCATACTATTCACTTAGAAGGGCGGGCCTGTATCTACCTTATTTTTCCTTTAAGCTCCCACATTTAGCAGGGAGGAACATGTAAATAAATCAACTCTTTCCTCAATCTGTATCTAATTTAAAAATTAAGGTTTTGTTTTGTAGGAATTCAGTAAATACTGGTTGAACAAATGAACACCATGCTTGTTACCTTAACTACCATTTATACATGCAAAACATAAATCTATCCTTCAAAATTTACTATCCCAACTCACTACCATGTACATTACTTTTTCTATACTAATCTTACAGACGTAGTGATGCTTCCTAAGGCCCACTTGACTTCATATTCCAGGATGTCTGGCTCTAGGCGAGTGTTCACACCATCAAGATTATCTGGGTCGTGAAGATCTTTTTTGAACAGTTCTCCTGTGTATTCTTGCTATCTCTTGTTAATATCTTGTGCTTCTGTTAGGTCCATACCGTTTCTGTCCTTTATCGAGCCCATCTTTGCATGAAATGTTCCCTTGGTATCTCTACTTTTCTTGAAGAGATCTCTAGTCTTTCCCATTCTCTTGTTTTCCTCAATTTCTTTGCATTGATCACTGAGGAAGGCTTTCTTATCTCTCCTTGCTATTCTTTGGAACTCTGCATTCAAATCAAATGGGAATATCTTTCTTTTTCTCCATACTAACTTCGGTAGAGGTTTCTTTTTCTTTTCATTTTCTCCCACTCTCCTGTGGTTTCCCTTATCTTTTTTTTTTTTTTTTCTTTCTCACATTTATCCACCCAGCCTGCTGTTCCTTAGGCCAGGCCATTGCTTTGCTCCTCTTAACAGAGTTCACATTGCTCCTGCCCCGATACTCTGCCAAGGATCCACCCCTCCTCTCTACCCACCAAATCCAATTGATTTCATCCTTGAAATCACTCTGAAAGGGGTCTCCTCCTACTCATAGAGACTACTAGTGGGGCTGTAATTTGATCCTGCCTTTCTGGAAAGAATGTGTCAATATCAATCAAAAATCTTCAAATGGAACATAGCTTTCAACTTCTAGGGCTCTATGCTAAGGAAATCATTGTGAATTTTCTAAAAATTTAGCTCCCAGGATGTCTAGCCCAGAATTGTTTATAATAGAAAAAGAAAAAAGAAAGATGGAAAGAAAAAGAAAAAATTACATTTTAGATGTCTAATACTAGAGGTTTGAATTAAATCTATGATGGTACATCTACAGATTACTAAATAACCATATAAATTGATGTTCCCAAAGAATATTTAATGATGTAGAAAGTTATTTATGATATATTAAGAGAAAATTTAAATTGTAAAGCTGATAGATCTGTTTGCACGCACACACACACAAGTCACACATGTATGCTCACCCCCCAAATCAGTGTACATATACATGGGAAAAGTCCCAGAATGTTAAATACATAAAAAATTATTAATGGAGTTTTCCTGTAAATAGAAAAGTTACATGAGTTCTATTTTTAGCCTTTTCCATATTTTTGCTAATCCTCTATAATAATAGATTTGTACATTTTTTTAAGTTATTTAAAAATGCTTTTCCCATGTCTACTGCTATTGCCATTCCCTTAGTTTTGGGGCATACTGCCCCCTCCTTCCCTACAACACACATATGAATTCTACCCAGAGTTACTACTGCCTCCAGCTACCTCCCTTCTAATCCTTTCTCCACCAATGCTGACAGAATGAATGATGTTTCTAAATCACAAGTCTACAGCTATCCAGCTCTGAATAAAGTAGTTCAAAGGCTGCCCATTGTCCTCTAGATAAAAATCTAAATTTCTTAGACTGTTTATAAAGCCTTTGAAAATCAGTTCCCTACTTTTGTTTCCAGCGTCACTTTTTCCTCCTACAGCTTACTTTTCTTAGAGACTTAGGCCAGTGCCTGATGCCTAATAGGTGTTTAGCTAATGCTAACCAAATATTGGTGTTCATTGTATGGGTTAACTATTATGCCAGGCAAGTTAGCAGTGTTTCATTTCATCTTCAGAGTAAAAACGTTAAATACACACAATAGTTATTCCTTTTTACAGATGAGTCAAACTAATTAAAGTGGTAAGAAAGTAATCATAATAAAGAACACTTTTTTCAGAAAAAAATCAAACTCCTCTGTCATAATACAGCTTTCATTTTTCTGTGGCCTCTGCCAGTCTTTGTCAGTATGCGTCCAGACTTGGTTCATTCCCCTGGGCAAGTTATATGTGACCACAGTATAACAAGAACAGTCCAGACTGACATGATCTCACTACATCACTATTCACATTGTGTTAATGTACAGAAATCCTTCCTTTGTATATACAACACTTCATGCAGGAGAGACAGAAGAGCTCCAATTGCTCTGTTTTTCTTTCTGTTTTGAAATTCTATGTCTTTTGGGATGGGGATGTCAGCAAAGAGCTACAGAAAACTGTGATAGAATTGAATGTACAAGAAACAACGTGTCTCATGGGAGCCAGTGTCATTGGTTAATTTATTTTTTTTAAATGTCATGTAGATGTATTTTCCAGCAATCTGTCCCCAGGGAAGACCTTGGTGGAATTCAACTGTTAATCCTATTTACAGAATGCAGCTTATGCATGCACTATATTCTTGCATTGTTAAGTGATCTTAGACATATGTAGTGGATTACCATAATGACGCACAATCAGGTGAATATGAGATATCTGATTTCTCTACAAAAATATATCATTGTTCATGTTGTCACTCAGGATCCAGGACCCTGTCACTTTCCTTCATTTTTCTTACAAATAATACCCATTGTGCAAAAATGGATGCTCTTTAAAGGATAGAGGTCCTAAGCATGAATTGTCAGAATAAAATGATACCGCCTTGTAAGGAATTCTCACCATTGTATACTCCAGTAAAAAGAATGCATAGTTCTGCTCCATGATCAAATAAGTTGAAATTGCAAGAAGAGTTTCATTTGATGACTTATTGTGAACTTATTATGTCCAAAGCACTCTGCTAGGCACTGCCCTAGATACTTATAAATATCCCCTTTTTATGCCTTCCAGACAGACAGACAGATCTAGTGTACATACAAAAATGAGTGTGAAAGAGCAAAGGGAAGAAAGAGAAGCTTTCAACAAGCAGACCCATCATATAAATGAAAATTTACTACACTGAAAATTGGGATACCTGCCAGTTGGGATTTATTCTTTGTTTTTTCCCCCCTGTCTTTTTCCTCTGTGGGATATATAGGCAAAAAATGAGCTCCCAGATAGCTGATAAGCAAATGATCTACTTCTCTATTTACAAACTGTTTGAGGGAATAAACAGGGACTTTCTGTATGTCCAACCCTGCACAAACCTGCTGGGGATGTTGTGAGAGTTATGACTGTGTCAGCTTTTCCAGGGTTTCTGTCTCTACTGCGGAGATTTGGCAGACACCTCAGACAAATTTTATGTCTCTTAAATCTTGCTCAAGATAGACTTGGCTTTTAGATTTATATGTACAAAAAAAAAAAAAAAGGCGAAGTGTTTACCAGTTTGACATTTTTGAAGATCAAAACAGACTCTGTTTTTTAAAAAAAGTTCAGCACACACCTCAGTTTAGTCTACAGAAAGGGCTAATTGCTTTTGCTGTTTGAAACAGCTGAAATGTTTACTTTCTAGAAGTGGCAACTGATCATATGTCTAAAGATTTAAATGCGAGAACCCAGTGTTGCGTCCTCTTTTTCTTGCCTGCAAGTCTTAAGTTTTGCTATAATCCTCATTGTCCTTTTTTTGCCTTTACTGATACATAGTAGAAGGGCTGTAGTATGGGGGGGTCTGGGGACAGATATTGGCAATCTAGGAGAAAAATAAAAGATGGCTTTTGTTAGCTCCTCCCTGTCCCCCTTTTTGGTTCTCAGTTTTTCAATGGTCCCTTAAGCATGATAGTGATAGGTGAGACTAGGAACTGGAGAACTTTCCATGACTCCATTAATAAGGCTGGTCCAAATATATCAGGCAGGGAGAGCACAAATACAAGTCTGGCTGTAATTCAGAACAGTTGAAACACTGTGTAGAGAATATTACATAAACAACATGGCTTCAGTGTTGAACTGTGAAGACAACTTTGGGGAAATCCCTAGTCAGGGCCCTTCTCATCCACTCCAGCTGCTCTTCTTAGCCAACAACAACTGCCAGTAAGAGCTTCCTGGGGTCGAAACTGTCCCACAGTAAGGCCTCCATCATGTGCCCTTCTACCATTTCTTCTTCAGTCAAGTCCTCGAACACACTTCACTAGGATTACTTTGGTCACATAATATTCTAATTTTCACCTTTCAAGAGATGCTTAGTTCGAATTCAAGGAGCACTTGATATTGAAGCTTATTTATTCAATAGACATTTAAGCACATATACAGGATCAGACCTTTTGCCAAGTGCTAGGAATACAGTGATGAATTAGAAGCTGTCTCTGCCTGCCCTTAAGGAGCTCACAGTCAAGTTGGGAAGACAGACACGCAAGACAGTCATTTTATTACAATAACAGAGGTGCTCAGAGAAAGAGCTATGTTATAAGGTGTCCTGGGAACATGATGGAGGAAATTACTGCTAGGGGTGGGCTCCTTACAGACCAGAGTCTAACTGCTGAATCACAAGATGAGTGGGCATTGCCTAGAATCTTGGTGGACAGAGGGGTGGTGGGAAAGAATTCCAGAAAGAGGGAACACAGCACATGCAAATAGTCACTTGTGTAAAAATGAGTTGTTCAGAAAAAGATGAGATTGTGTATGCGTCCCTGAGAGTGTAGAAGAGGGCACAGGATAAGGATCTGGGAAGGTTTCTTGTGGCTAGTTGGTGAAGGAAGTCTGTTGTTAAGGAGCTTAACCTTTATCCTATAAGCGGGGATGAGCCAGCACAGGGTTTTAAATGGAGGCATAATGTGATTCGATTGGTGGGATGGGCTTTATGGGAAAAAAACTGGAGACAGTTCACCCTTTTGACTTGGGAAGTGATTAGGGAAGGCAGTCTGAGAGACCTGCTCTAATCACTTGCCCCTGTTGAGGAATGCCATCTCCACTAGGTTGTTCACTATACAAGGATCACTGTGAAAAACCATTTCCTTCTACACGGAGGACAGAGCTTCCTGCACACCTTTACGTGTTGCTTAGCTGAATAGTCATTCTTTCCAAGTCAGACCAGTGCTCCCAGTAGTAAATGGGGCTTGATACTCATGAAGGAAATCAGAGTTTCAAAGCATAGCTGCCTGTTTAAAAAACCGTCTGAGGCTTATTTATTGCTTAGTGGGTCTGAGGGAGAGAAAAGGACAGAGGGTGAAGAGGTGGCTGTTTAAAAAATGGGCAGCAAGTAACACAGATGAAGAAATGACTGCAGTGGCCTAGTTGTCTTTACTTGAGTTGAAAAATAATAATTTGAGAACTTCTAGTTAAACACAGACAAAAAATGGGCAGCACCCTTGGAAATCCCTAAAGGCCACATTGAAATAAGGGAAGTAGAAGATATAAGGGCCAGAAGTACATGAGTATAAAATAAATGCACGATGAAGAGAACTGTGCTCAAAGGGTCCTATCTAGCCAATCAGTTTTGGAGCATATTATTTCTCTGACTCAGATACTATAAATGGCTTCCCATCATCCATAGGATGAGGTCCAAACTCTTTAGCCTGGCATTCAATACTTTCTGCTGTTTGGCTCCAACCTGCCTTTCCCATCTCCATACTTCTGTCTTAACAGAACTTATCTGGCCAGCCAGTTACCCTCTCAGACACTGCTTTGGCTTTCCCTCATCTACACTGTGAGCCCTCTCAAGGTGGCGACTAGGTTTCTAACCTTGAATCTGCCACAGTAGTGCCTAGCACAGTGTATTGCAGATAGTAGGCACCCAACCAGGTGGTGCTAGTGGTAAAAACCTGCCTGCCAGTGCAGGAGATGCAGGTTTGCTCCCGGGTCAGGAAGATCCTCTGGAGGAGGGCATGGCGACCCACTCACTAGTATACTTGCCTGCAGAATCCCATGGACAGAGGAGCCTGGTGGGCTACAATCCATAGGGTCACAACGAGTAGGACATGACTGAGTGACTTAACACACACACACAAATATATCAGTGGGTTGAGTATTGTTCCCCACCCACGCCATTCTTTTCAATTTCTCTACTTGTTCAGTCACTCAGTCGTATCTGACTCTTTGGGACGCTGTCCTGCAACTGCAGCATGCCAGGCTTCCCTGTCCTTCACCATCTCCGGGAGTTTGCTCAAACTCATGTATGTTAAGTCAGTGATGCCATCCAGCCATCTCATCCTCTGTCGTCCCCTTCTTTTCCTGCCTTCAATCTTTCCTAGCATCAGGGTCTTTTCTAATGAGTCGGCCCTTCACATCAGGTGGCCAAAGTATTGGAGCTTCAGCTTCAGCACCAGTCCTTCCACTGAATATTCAGGACTGATTTCCTTTAGGATGGACTGATTTGATCTCTTTGTTGTCCAAGGGTTTCTCAAGAGTCGTCTCCAACAGCACAGTTCAAAAGCATTAGTTCTTCAGCACTCAGCCTTCTTTATGGTCCAACTCTCACATCCATACATGACTACTAGAAAAACCATAGCTTTGACTAGATAGACCTTACTACTGTGGACTTAATATCCTCTCTACTAAAAATGGCAACTGAGACGCTGAATGTAAGGGGTCAGTTTTCAATAAAGTAACTATAAAATTTTTATTTTGAAGTAATTTTAAATATAGAAAAAATATTTATAAAATAACCATATAATTTACAGGACAGGTGAGGGCACTGAAGGAGGCTTCCCAGAAAAGGGACACCCTGGTTACTGTCTTAAAGACTAAGTCATTACTGATACATAGCAAGAGAAAAAGAAAAGAAGAAAAAAAATTTTTAAGTCATATAAGGATTGTCATGTATTATTCACTCAGATTCACCAATTTTTAACATTTTACCCTATTTGATTTATGCTTCAACATATAAATATGGTTATTTTGTTCTGAAACATTTGAAGTTGAAAAAGTTGTACCCTTTCTTTACCTACCCTTCTCCTTTTTCCCTCAACTTTTTATGATGAAAAAATTAAATATATAGAAAAGTTGAAAGAAGTACGCAGTGAACACCCATATAGCCACCATTCAGATTCTAGAATTAGCACTTTATTTGCTTTATCACCTTTTCATCCACCTGTCCATCTTTTTATGCATTTCAAATCGGGTTGCTGACAGCTATATAATTCTAAGTTCTTCAGTACGTGTATCATTAACTAGATGAACAAACTATTTTGTGCTCTGAAGTCAAGCTGTTCTTCCAATTATACCTGTGTTTACTGTGTTGCAAAAATTCTGGTCTACCTGTGGATCTTAGATCTGTTTGGCCATGGGACACAGGTCTCTGACTCACTTTTGGATGATGTCCCTCCACTTCACCTAGTCCAGTGCCAGAGACACATTCCATAAACACCACTTGACACTGATGAGCAGAGACAGAGCTAGAGCTAGGGGAAGAATCACAGTGAAACTAGAATTACCTGAGGGAGGTGAGGTGTATATGCACAGAGGGCAATGAGTGAATGAAATAGAAGCTGAGCTTGAATAATTGGGGGAAGATGGGGGCTTTAGACCACCTGGTACTTTCAGCAGTACTTTTATCTGCTGCTTTCCAACCCTCTGTTTAGAAGGAGAGATTCCAAGAAACTAGAGACAATTGCTGCTCAGCAGAGTACATGACAAGTTTCCTTGCTACTACTTAGGCACCACCAATTAGTATAATCATGTCACTTCATGAATATGCTAATCTACAGCAAGACGCAGCTTAGTTTTAGAGAGTATGGATGGGCCACTGAAAACCTCTTTCAAACTAAATCAGTGCTACAGGCCAAAGAGTACTTGAGTTCAATGAACCCTAGTTTCCTTTCTCTTTATAACCTTTCCTTTCTTGCTCTGTTGCTAATGAATACAAGTAAAGCTCTAATATGCATTTATTGAATAATTATGTTGTGCCAAGCACTGTGCTAGCTGCTATCACACCATTAACACCTTCCAATAACCCAGTGAGTAAGTACTACTTTTTTCCCCATTTGCCAGATAAGAAAATTTGAGACTCAGATTCTTGTCCATAAGCTAGAATTCAAGAAACTCAGGTTTGTCAGACTGCAGATCCCAGTAGTGTTAACCACATTGTTGGATGACATTTTTTTAAATTGTCTATCCAGTATAAATGTAAGGAGATTTACATTTACTGTATTGACTCAGAAAGTCCGATTGAATCACTGAATTAAGAAGGAATTCAGCCATTCAGACTTTAATCATTAGACTGTTGGTACAGGAATGGATTCAAATTGCTTGAGTTCAAATCCCAGATCTATCGCTTGGCAGTTGGGTGACTGCAAGCAAGTTACTTAACATCAGTAAGCCTCAGTTTCCTTGCCTACAAACTTAGGATGATAATACCTACCATATAGTTGTGTCTTGAGGACTGATTTAAACAATAAAATATGCCATGTTTGGCATGCAGCAGGTACTTTGTATAATTTAGATCACTTCCTTCCTTCTTCCTTTTAGGGACCAGACCACTTACCTATAGCTTTCATTTGAGGAAAACAAACTGTCCTGAAACATTTTTTGAAGAGAAACGTTCTGTAAAGGAATATTGGGCTGACTGTTCCCAAGGCACATTTCCCCAGTGAGTAAAGACAGTTGTCCAGCTCTAATGTGAAGCATGGTTTAGAAAAAGCTAGAAACATGAATTCTTAGGAGAATTGGGGTGGTCCATCTCTCTGCTTCCTGAAGATTAGGGCCAAATTGTGACATCATCTGTTTTGTTGCTAGACTAAATTTCACAATTCGCATAGAGTATTAGACCTGGGATATTGGTAATCCTACCCCAATCATTTCAAAGAAAGCAGACTGAGTGAAAAAGAGGATAAGTGACTTGACCAAGGTCAAACAGTGAAAAAAAAAATCGGAGAATGCAGTTTTCCCAACTCCTACTTGTACTCCTCTTATACTATGGTTCATTGTGGGCTCTCAGGCAGGTGAAAGCAAGCCTCGATATGTGCTCTTTGCAGGAGCTTGAGCTGATTGGACTCTCAGGGTTTGGTGCAAGTTTGATTGATTCAGAAAACATGAACCATTGGTCTAGTTCAAATCGATTCACTAGTTGTTACTGCTTTCAAGCTATTAACAGTTCCATTTTGTTGGGATTTAGAAAATGAGTGTTGTTTCTTCTTGTTTAGGTTCATGCTTTGGTTCAAGTTTCATTGTTATTTGAAATCTTGCACTGGAATTTTTGATTTTGACAAAAGTACTCAGTATCCAAGGTGTTTAGCAACAGGAATTCATTTGAAAAGATCAGTCAGGCATGGTGATGGTTGCTGAGAAGGAGCTCAAGTGGATTAGGGAACCACTAGTGTTTATGTTCTGGAGATTGAAATTAGGATGATGGAAACATTGCAATGGTTTTTGATGTATATGTTTGTCTATTTGTTTTTATCAGGATTCTCTGATGCTTTAATTTCCATTCTTGCTAATATGAGTTGAAACTGCTGCCTTCCACCCTAGTTTGTTGCCTTTGGGGACATACTATCAGTCATGTTGTAGATATGATCCTCACCTTTTGATTCTTTCCTGTCTTTCCCCTTTACTTTGAATGGCCTTTCTGAGGAACTTGGGAAATATGAATTTCAAGCTTACATGTGTGCAACAATTCAGTTGCAATGCCCAATGGCAGATCAGGTTGGTTCCGAAATACCACCTTTGTTCCTTTCTTACCAGTATTTTAAAGTCTCAGGCCAGCTTCCTTTGCTATAACTGAAGTTGGGCTGACAACTTTATTAGTGACCAGCCATGCCACAGATGTGTTAGTCACTGAGTTGTGTCCAAGTCTTTGCGACCCCATGGACCATAGCCCACCAGGCTCCTCTGTCCTTGGAATTGTTCAGGCAAGAATCACTGGTGGAGGGTTGCAATGATGAGGCCCCCTAGAGAACTGTGTTCTGCCCACCTGGCTTTCCAAATGCCAAAGGAAAGTTCTGGTGCCAGGTCTACCAGTGCTTTTTCAAGCTCTTGACTGTTTACCTAAGCAGTTGGAAGGCTAAGATTACAGCTATGGTAGTAAACGGGCCATTTCTAGTATCTCAGAAGGCAAGCACTTTCTAGGAGGTGAGGTTTTGGATGATTCTAGCAAGTGTTTTTCTGCATAGCGGGAAAAAAAGCTCTCGCTTCAGATTCTTTCACTCTCCTTCCCTCCCCTCTCTTCTCCTCTACTTATCCATTTTCCCCATTGATTTAATATAGAATTTGGACACATATTTTACTGAAATTTTCAGTATTGGCAATGACATTCAAAGGGGCAATTAGAAAAAACAAAGTTTTATTTCTTCTCACAGGAAGTAGGCTAGGTACTTGTTTGAGTTTACTGATGGCATTGGAGGGGGCCCAGGGCAGTTGCCATCTGATATTTCTGCTATATTCCCACTTTTCTTTGGGCTGCTTCAGATTTGGCCCACGTGGACAGACACACACTTGGGAAACCACCATACAGATAAAAATCAGGACATGTGGGATTTGGCTGTACCATAGGCCCCTAGACGTTGCCTGGATCGTTGGCCACCCCAGGACTTCATGTACTAAAACTGTGTCCCAGCTGAAGCAGCTGGTCCCTGTATATATAGTATCAAAGCAGCTTCGAGCCTCATAAAGTATGACTTTGGAGTTTTACCTTGTGGATTTAGATAATCAACCTGAACACTTTTCCTCACACTGGGCAGTAAGGATGTACCAGGTTAATAGGAAGATTTAACAAAAACAGATGTTCATTGTCTAGTAACTTTCATTCCAGATGGGACATAATACTAGACCTTACCAAAAACTTGACTGACTTTTTAGAAAGGAAAGAAAGGATTAGAAGGCTTCCATCTCTTTAATAAACTTTTGATATATTATATATCAGATATTAAAGTTTTTCTTTTCAAAAATTTTTCTCCTGTGGAATTTTAAGAGCAAAAACTACTTCCTTCTCCTTTAAAATTGGAAGAATTGGATAATGTTTCATGAAAGTATATTGGTCCTTTCTTTTTATTTTCCTTATATGATAGAGGTGTCTCATTTTAGTCATTTAGGCAATGTTTGTCTCAGGGTATAATAATGATAATCCCATAGAATTTTATAGTCCTTTACAGTTTACAAAAGCATTTTCATAACTATTATTTCATTAGCTCTTCATAGCAATCCTATGTGCAGAATGGGTACAACTATGTACAATTTATAAAATAAGGGAACTTATGCTCCAAGAAGTTAAGTGACTTGTCCAGGGTAACACAGCTAGAAAGTTGTAGAACTGGAACCTGAACCTAGGTTTCCTGATACTCAACCCCAGTACTCCTCCAGTTGTGTCATGTTTTCTTCCTGAGACTGTCTCCTTGTTCTTCCTACTCATGATTCTTTTTGAAATAAGTCTAAAAAAAGGTGCTTCAGTTTAGCAGATGAGTAAGCTAAAGCACTTATAAGGTGCCTTCTTTAAGATCACCTGTGGAGAGATTCCTGCACCTAGCTCTTAGCTTCTCACCTGGAATATAACTGAACTATTTTTAAGTATCCATATTATTTTTCGGTGTTAAATATATGCACAAAAGTTGTATAATCCATTGATTATAGGTATGAAAGCTGCACCTGGGGAATGGGACTAAGGATGGTTGGCTTAAAATAATTAGCTTCTCACCTTTTTGTTAAGAGATGTCATGTTCAGTATAATTTAATTTCTTTATACTTCCTTTGCTTCCAGACTTTTAAATACAATTCTTTAGGGAAAATTAGCAAATATTCATTCTGAGTGTTGATTTCTCAGGCACAAGGGTGGCTGGTGGAAAAAGAAAGCAGAGGGGTGACTTTCCATGCTCTATAAGAGTGGACAGGCATTATTTTCTTTGGGCTGTGAGCTGAGATTCCTTCTAAGGCATGCAAATCGTAAAGTTCTGATTTGTCAAGTGCATGCTGTTTCTTTAGGCACTGATGTATGAAATCCCGAACGAATTCTCCGATGAACATGCTGCTAATTGCTTCTCCACCTGCTCTCCAGCCTCCGCCACCCCACCCCCCCACTCCCAATTCAGCCTATAAGTGTCCGTCATTGGAGATGGATGGTGACACATGCAGTGATAGCAATTCATAAAAGCCAGTTCCAGCCCTTGTCTTCAAGGCTCCTGGATTTTCCACTGCCTGCTTTTGTGTAAGTGAAGTGGATGGAAGTGCTACTGGCATCGGAATCCACCTCCCTATGCTCCGTTGCTAGAGCTCAGTTGCTCGGCTGGAGCTGAGCTAAACAGAAGCAGCGGATCTGAGCCGAATTGTAGCTGGGTTTTTGTTTCTTTTTTTTTTTCCTCAATGGGGAGGTGGGTTAGGGGTAGTGTGTAGTGGGGGTTTGGGGTGCTTTGGCTTTTCTTTTCGTGAAGAGAAGAGGTTAAGGGGAGAATAACTCACGGTAGCATATACAACGTGAAACAGTTCCCTGAAGAGTATCACGATGTTCCTAGTCCAATATTCAGGTATAGTATGTTTCATTTTATCTGAAAATTTTCTTTTGTTTCAAAGTGCATTCCTTTCTTATTTTGCCTCCAGTTCAACTGTACTGAAGGACAAATAAGGTTCTAATGAGCTAAACAAAATTGCTGCATAAAATATGCCTGCCCCTAGCTATAATGTTTGTAGCAGATTGCTATGTAAGATCTGGGTTCTCTGTTAAATTGGTAGTCCCGATCCCTTAATTGTGCATGCTTCTCTGCTGTATTCTTGTATTGAATTTCTCAAGTCTTATGTCTGCAACTGGTAGTCTGTGATCTAGCCTAGAGTGTTTGCACAGAAGACAGTGCTTTGGAAGCAAAAAGCAATTTTGAAAACACTTAGTATGTTGTGTTTCTCTTGAGTTTATTAACTCCTCTATTTGTTAATTGGTTGTCTAGATTTGACATATAGTTAAGAGTAAGTACCTTTCAAATAGGAAGCATTCCAGAACACATTTGTTTGGTAAATTTATTTTTATTTCATTAACTCAGATTGATAAAATTATATATTATTGTTGTTTGTTCTCCTGGTAGAAAAAAAAGTGCTGGAAAGAGCAAGGCTAAACATGCCAGCTCCAAACCATCTGTATTGTAAAATATCATTGGACCAGAAGTGTTCTTTAAATATTCTCGTAAGCTTTCAGAAACATATTGGTCCATAATAACGAAGAACGTGGAGACTGATGAGGTATTGTGAATGTTGTTTGAAAGGCTTCTTATATAGCACTTAATCAGAAAGGATCCTCCCAAATAAAAAAACCTTGAGAAAGTTTCACTTTCTTGCCGAGCAGAACAGAAGCTTAGTTTCTACAGCCACATGTTTTGATAAGTTTGAATATCATTTATTGTCAAGGGCTTACACCTCCATTCTTGCTTTATTGTCCTTAAAATATTGTGCTCCTGTGCTTAAGAGCTAAAAGATCATGTTCTGTTTTGATACGTGGTTTGACAGTTGATTTCGCTCCTCATTAATTGGACAGCATGCAGATGATGTGGAGAAGTGAGTGAGTGACAATATTTCAAGGTTACGCTGAAGAGCATACAGTGAACCTTAGTGCCTGGACCAACAGCTGCTGAATTGAATTGTCTGCAATTAAAGCAACAGCAGGTTTGTGTAGTCTCCCTGCAGCCCGTTTATTTGAATTTACAGCTTCAGTTTCTTCTTTGGGTAGCGGTTGGTTTGTTTCACTAAGTGTTGGAGAGTTGTGCTTGTTGGATGTTTTCTCCATACTCTAATGCATGCTTGACTCCAGAAGAGCCATCTCTGTACCTTTTTAATGTGTGAAGTGGTTGAGGTTTTTCTCTTTGGATGAAAACCAGAGAGTATCTTGTTTTCTCCACTGCAAAACTAAATAGATATATTTTCATGGAAAACACTGCTTTATTCAATAAATAGAGATTTCTCATGGACCTGTGTTACTGTTTTAAATTTCAGGCAGTGAAAAATGCTGGAAAATGTTATGTTACTGGAATTTCTATATCTGGAAAGAACTTCCCTATGCTTATAAAAATGTTTATGTTAAAAAAATAGTGACATTATCTCTTTGCCATCTCTGAATTGTAGGGTGACCTAATGAATAATATCAAAGCTAACTAGGTGGCTTTTATGACTGAATTGTAATTGTATACTAAAAGTGAATACTTGCTTCATTTCATCATGCTTTTTCACTATATTAAAAAAAACTTAAAATTACTATATAGTTGTTGGCTATTGATTCATGGTGGATATAATGTAAAACATTTACACAATTATTTTACATATACC
>SJYC01082687.1:0-10140 GCA_006408675.1 Madoqua kirkii
TAATATGAAATATGATACAAACAGTTAAATGTAGCCCCCATATATTGCTTTGAGTGCATCTTTGAAGGCAGAAAAAGTAGACTAAATCAGTGAGAAATTGAATTCTAAAACAGATATTATACTTTTCCTCATAGTTCGTATGTCAGAATTATCTCTCTCTTCCTCTTACCTTTTCTTTAGTTCTATTGTTCTTTTTAAGTTTAATAACAAAAATTATAAAAATATGCATTTTAATGATAAAATGGTAATTTATCAAAAAGCAGAACAATGCTGCCTTGCAGCGGATCTTTAACTTCAATTTTTAACGGAATTAATTTCATGAGGTGTGTTGTTCTATCTAAATCTAGACAGTATAGGTATTCATGTAGATTCATAAACCGTATCCCATGGACTCCAAGTAAAAGAAATAAACCTATTTTTGTCTATAGAGACAGAGAAGGGAATAAGGTAAGAGAGAAAAGCACTTTATTAATCCTAACAAAATCAGATAACTATTAAAAACTGAGAAAGGAGAAATATGTATAACGTGTGTTTGTGTGTATGTATTTCAAAAGGAATACATTAATGAAGTAGCTATTTCTTCTTTAGAATGACAGATATCTTTGCTCTCAAAAAGAAAAATAATAGAGTCTTCCCTGGTGGTCCAGTGGTTAAGAATCTTCCTCCCAATGCAGGAGATGAGGATTTGATCCCTGGTCAGGAAAGTAAGATCTCACATCCCATGGGAAAAGTAAGAGAGTCCATGCACTCTGGAGCCCCTGTGCTACAACTGGGGAGAATTCTGCGTGCTGCAATGAAAGATCCTTCGTTCACAACTAAGAGCTGACACAGCCCAAAGTAAATAAATTTATAAAGAAGAAGAAATGATATAGGAAGAGTTTGGATTAGATGACCTGTAAAGTTGGCGTTGTCCGTTTCTGCGCTACTGGCTTTCCTGTTGGCGATTGTCTGAAGGGTTTTGTCGCGTCTCTCGCTCCTCCGGGACTCAGCTTGTAACCACAATCGCCCGACTCCCAATCGCCCGACTCCCGAGCTCGGTCATGTCCTCGTGGTCTAGCCCCCTTGGGGTCCCAGTTGTATCCCAGCCATTCATAAATTCTTTAAATGGTCTGCGGAGACGCCTGCAAAAGAGAACTAAGCACGTGTATCAAAACGTTGACTTGCCATAGTCGGCAGGATTCAAACCTACGCACAGAGACCCCAATGGATTTCTAGTCCACTGCCTTAACTGTTGGGCCACGACTACCGCTGATGGTAAATCTTGGCAGAGAGACCTACATAGAGCTGGCACACAAGTGTCTAGTAACAGGTGAAAAGCTTTCTGAAGTGAATTCCGGTTTCCTGTAAGGAGGCTTAAGAAGGGGAGCAAAGAAGCAAGTCATCCACAGATTACAAAAGAAGGAAGCTCTCGGGGACTTTATATCAATCAGATCAGCCTTCGGGATTTGCAAGAAATAAAGACTTTGTAAAAGCCTGTGAGCCAAGAAGACCTACTCCACGTTCAAAGTAATGCTCAAAAAAATTCTCCAAGCCAGGCTTCAGCAATACGTGATCCATGAACTTCCAGATAATTCCAACATGTGTATCATCTTGGTACTGGTATCTGTTCTTTAGTTTGAGATTTTCTGGTTGCTTCATATCAGTGACTTTTTTAAGTTAAATTCTTGACATTGTAAATATTATATAATGAGGTTCTGGATCTTTTTTACATCTTTTCTTTTGGCAGGTTTACTCTGGCATCATGCTGGTGGGGGAAGTGGTCGCCACCTCATCACTACTGTGTGGAAATAGAAGTGCAGGTTCTCCACTAAGCCTGCATTGATACTCTGGGGAAGTAGAGGGGCACCCTGTTACTGCTTGTTGACTTAGATATTGAAGCTCGCTTCTAGGGCTTTGCTGATCCTGATAGAGAGAGGGGCACCTGATTTCTGCTCACTGTGTGGCCTCCACTAACATTGACTGGGGATGAATGATCCATATGACCTTCTTCTACCCACTAGGTTCCCTACTTAGTCTTGCTCATGGGAATGAAGGTAAGGCCCTAGAAGTTGAAGCTCCCTTCTAGGGCTTTGCTGATACCACCCTGGCTGATAGAGAGGGAGGGGCACCTGATTTTTGCTCACCATGTGGCCTCCACTAACATTGGCTGGGGATCAGAGAAAGATCCATTTGGCCTTCTCCTACTCACTAGGTTCCCTAGTTAGTCTTTGCTCATTGGAATGAGAGTAAGGCCCATGATTTTCTTATATTGTTTGGCTGGAATAAAGCGTTTATTATCTAAAATTTTTCTGAATTGCTGTTTGCCCCTTTCTTGGACTTTTGACTAGAGAGAGCAGGCTTTCTTGAAACTAGTTTTGTCTGTGCTCTTTGGTGTCTCTGGCTTGCTGGCTTTCTCAATACCTAGCCCAAGATAAACAAAGAACACCCAGGAAATTCATCACTTTGTTATTCCTTGGATCCCAAAGTCCTTAGCCAGTCTGCCTTTTTCCTCCACCTTTTAGAGTGCTTGTGTTAGTTTTATATAAAATAGGTTTTTAGCTGTACTTATTGGGAAAACTAGGGAGAAGTGCATCTCTTTATCTTGTGCTAGAACCAGAAGCTCAGATATACTTTTTATTATTCTAATTTACCACTTATAAGGTGTTTTTCTAGAATTGGATGTATCAGCCTACAGACCCACCCCATTCATCATGTTCATAGCCATCATTGAAATTATCTATTTTAACCAGCCTTCTTTCATCCCTTGGATCATTTAGTTGACTTTTAGTAGATAATCTTCAAGTCCATGATGACTTCTTTGAGTATCATGATGGTATTTCCCAAATTTCTCAACTCTGATACCTGTTCTTACTTCCAACTCTGAACTTAGTTTTTTTAGCAACTGCCCAGATAATTTCTTTAATGAAAAGAAAAATTAAGCTGAATCCTTACTTCATTCAAAACCATGCTTAAATGTCACCTCTTCAGAGTGGCTTTTCATGACCCTTCTCTGTACAGTTACTCGTTTCTTTTCTTCATATCACTTATCACTATTTGACATTTTATAATTATGTGTTTGTTCATTGTCCCCATCCCTCTAATATAAAGACTAGGACAAGGCCTGTGTTATATTCACTGTTGTATTCCCAATGCTCAGAAAAGTCCTGGCACATAGCTGTCTCTAGGAAATATTTTAACTGATAGAATGAATAAATATGTCACAAGGGATTTGGGTGAAAGAGGGAGAAGAGAATGGAACGTTTAGGGCACCTGATTGAAAGAATTCTAATTTATTTAGGACAGTAGCCTCCAGATGGGACATACATGGACCAAACTTAGATAAAAATGTGTGAGGGGCAGAAAAGTACTTTTTCTCTTTTTGGTCCTTCTTTCTCTCTCATCCAAACCGCATTTCTTGTCCTATGCAAATACTTTAGCATAGGAGCAAAGCCTTTTTAAATATGGCAGTTATGGCCCTCTGATGGCAAGGTTGAAGACTCCTGACCAGAAATTTCCACATTTTGCTTAGAAGACAGAAGCAAGTGACAGTTTGGCCAGCTGCGGCCGGTGCATTAGAACTCATGTGGTCCATGGAATAACTCAAGACCTTGAGTTGAGTCCAGTTTTTACAGGTGAGTAGTTAAAATGAATAAAAGAAAGCAGTGAGGTCATCTATCCTGAGCAGTCAGGACCTCATCATATTTCTACTCACCGTATGACTTTTGTTGCAGCTACCTATGGAGCCCCACATGGCCTGGGATCTCTTTGCTTGTCACAGCAAAGGAAGGGATACATCGTTTTCTCTAAGATATCACTGCACCTTGGAGGAAGATTACAAACAATGTGATATTTTTTATTTCATCTCTTAGTTTGATGTCTCTCTAGGCAGCTCAGATATCAGGTGCCTTGATGGAAATAAATACAGTATTACACCCTCCCAGAATGTTTCTAAAAATATGTCCATTCCTAATCTATATTCAGAATAGTAGTATATATTATACTATAATAAAATATTAGGGCTATGCTAAAACAAAAATAATGGAAAACTAACACCTTAATGTCCTTTCAAATATAGTAGCCTTCTAGGGAAACACAGTTCAGGTTTGAGAACGTTAGTCATATACAACACCTATCCTGGATAATTGATATCACCTGAGCTATAAAACTGCAGAGCCACCCGGCCCTTCCCAGAAATATTTCCTCCAGAAATTATATTGTTCCTTGAACAGGCAGAGCTTTTACTCAAATGAGCTGTCTCCAATAAGCTTTCCATCAAATTCTTTGCCATTGGTGCAGTTGCCTTAATTTCACTTAAGTGCTTGCTGGCTGACTTTGAGTCCAGAAAGAGAAAGTGTATCTTATGGGACAGAATTCAAGCTTGGGAGGAAAAAGAAAAGTAGCTGACTTCTTTTTGACCTCCCTGCCATTTTCTCGCCACTAGTGGCGGTGAGGAGATGAGAGCCAAAACAGCCCTCGTTTCTATCTTGATATACCTGTTTTGGTGACTTGCTTACTTTCAGCATGTGAATGACCTCCATAAAAATAAGTTCATTGAAAGGAAGATCTCCTGGCAATTCAAAATTTGGTCTAATGATTTACTCCCACAAAATTACATTTCACATGGTTGGACTGAATGTTGCCTTTATTTTGTCTGCTGACTGAAATTGGGGAGCTAACATAATGGAGTGTACTTCTTTTGCTTTGTTTTTATTCTAATAAAATATCACCCTTTAATTGTAGGCAGTGGATAGTGGAATGAATAATGAAGAAATTTGCTTTCCTTGTAAAACTGTTTATGAGAAAAAAATCTCTTACATATGAAAAATACTTTTTAACTGTACACACTTTTTGGCTGAATTTCAGTCAACATGAGTAAGATAATAGCCTTATGCATCCATCCAGCTATCAGTTCAGTTCATTTGTTCAATGTTTATTGAACACCTACTCTCCCGGGCATTGATGATACTGCCACGGAAAAGACAGAGAAGTGAATCTTCTACTCCGTGGGCCCTTGATGGTGGCGTACTCCTTGAAACCCTCTTTCCTCTGAAGTGCATCCCCACTGTATTTATTTTCTTTTCAAAAAGTTGGTGAGCTCCTCCAAGGCAGAAATTCTATCTTGTGTTTTCTATGATGCTAGACATTCTACAAATACTTGATGGACTAGATGTAACAAAAGTGTTTGAAGATGTAGGTGAGGAGCATTCAGAGCTAGTCATAGGATGTTAGATTTAGAAGGGGCCTTGAAGATAATGCATTCTATACATCTCCAGAGGATAGTTGTATAGATACCTTTAGGGTTGCTTCTAGGGAATGGGGACGGCCTAGTAGAGGGATGGTGGTACTCTTATGACCTTCAATGTACATCAAGCATAAGATTTTCACTTTCAACCCTTTTACATGGAAGACATTTCTGTAAGGTTTTATATGAACAAAGATTTGGCTGCTTAAAAAAATCTCAAAACTGCTAATTGGTCCAACACCTCTTACAGATCTTTTAGATAGGCCTAGACTGGAATGGGTGAATTTAACTCAGATGATCATTATATATACTACTGTGGGCAGGAACCCCTTAGAAGAAATGGAGTAGACATCATAGTCAATTTAAATGCTTTGTAACAACAGCACAATGCTTCCCTGGTGGCTCAGAGGTTAAAATGTCTGCCTGCAATGCGGGAGACCCAAGTTAAGAGATGAGACTCTACACATGGACATCACCAGATGGTCAATACGGAAATCAGATTGATTATATTCTTTGCAGCTGAAAATGGAGAAGCTCTATACAGTCAGCAGAAACAAGACCAGGAACTGACTGTGACATGATTATGACTCAGAACATGAACTCCTTATTGAAAATTTAGACTTATATTGAAGAAAGTGGGGAAAACCAGTAGACCATTCAGGTATGACCTAAATCAAATCCCTTATGATTATACAGTGGAAGTGAGAAATAGATGTAAGGGACTAGATCTGATAGACAGAGTGCCTGAAGAACAATGGATGGAGGTTCATGACGTTGTACAGGAGACAGAGATCAAGACCATCCTTAAGAAAAAGAAATGCAAAAAAGCAAACTGGTTGTCTGAGGAGGCCTTACAAATAGCTGTGAAAAGAAGAGAAGCCAAAAGCAAAGGAGAAAAGGAAAGATACACCCATCTGAATGCAGAGTTCCAAAGAATAGCAAGGAGAGATAAGAAAGCCTCCCTCAGTGATCACTGCAAACAAATAGAGGAAAACAATAGAATAGAAAAGACTAGAGATCTCTTCAAGAAAATTAGAGATACCAAGGGAACATTTCATGCAAAGATGGGCTCAATAAAGGAGAGAAACAGTATGGACATAACAGCAGCAGAAGATATTAAGAAGAGGTGACAAGAATACACAGAAGAACTGTACAAAAAAGATCTTCATGACCCAGATAATCACAATAGTTTGATCACTCACCTAAAGCCAGACATCCTGGCATGTGAAGTCAAGTGGGCCTTAGAAATCATCACTGTGAACAAAGGTAGTGGAGGTGTTAGAAATCCAGTGGAGATAATTCAAATCCTGAAAGATGATGCTGTGAAAGTGCTGCAGTCAATTGCCAGCAAATTTGGAAAACTTACCAGTGGCCACAGGACTGGAAAAAGTCAGTTTTCATTCCAATCCCTAAGGAAGGCAATGCCAAAGAATGCTCAATCTACTGCACAATTGCACTTATCTCACATGCTAGTAAAGTAATGCTCAAATTTCTCCAAGCCAGGCTTCAGTAATACATGAACCATGAACATCCGAATGGTTGAGCTGGTTTTAGAAAAGGCAAAGGAACCAGAGATCAAATTGCTAAAATCTACTGGATCATCAGAAAAGCAAGAGTGTCCCAGAAATATATCTATTTCTGTTTATTGGCTATGCCAAAGCCTTTGCGGATCACAATAATCTGTGGGAAATTCTTCAAGAGATGGGAATACCAGACCACCTGACCTGCCTCTTGAGAAACCTATGTGCAAGTCAGGAAGCAACAGTTAGAAGTGGATGTGGAACAACAGAGTGGTTCCAAATAGGAAAAGGAGTACGTCAAGGCTGTTTATTGTCACACTGCTTATTTAACTTCTATGCAGAGTACATCATGAGAAATGCTGGGCTGGATGAAGCAGAAGCTGGAATCAAGATTGCTGGGAGAAATATCAATAACCTCACATATGCAGACGACACTACCTTATGGCAGAAAGCGAAGAAGAACTAAAGAGCCTCTTCATGAAAGTGAAAGAGGAGAAGGAAAAAGTTGGCTTACAGCTCAACCTTCAGAAAATGATCTTGGCATCCAGTGCCATCACTTCATGGGAAATAGATGAGGAAACAGTTCAAACAGTGCCAGACTTTATTTTTTTGAACTCCAAAATCACTGCAGATGGTGATTGTAGCCATGAAATTAAGAGACACTTACTCCTTGGAAGGAAAGTTATGAGCAACCTAGACAGTGTATTGAAAGGCAGAGACATTACTTTGTCAGCAAAGGTCCATCTAGTCAAGATTTGGTTTTTCCTGTGGTCATGTATGGATGTGAGTGTTGGACTATAAAGAAATGTGAGGTCAGAAGATTTGATGCCTTTGAACTGTGTTGTTTGAGAAGACTCTTGAGCATCCCTTGGCCTGCAAGGAAATCCAACCAGTCCATCCTAAACGAGATCATTCCTGGGTGTTCATTGGAAGGACTTATGTTGAAGGTGAAACTCCCGTATTTTGGCTACCTGTTGCACAGACTGACTCATTTGAAAAGACCTTGATGTTGGAAAGATTGAAGGCAGGTGGAGAAGGGGATGACAAAGCATGAGATGATTGGATGGCATCCCTGACTCAATGGACATGAGTTTGGGTAAACTCCGGGAGTTGGTGATGGACAGGGAGGCCTGGCCTGCTGCGGTTCATGGGATCGCAAAGAGTTGGACACAATTGAGCAACTGAATTGAACTGACTGAAGAAGGTTAGGTGGGCTTCTCTGGTGGCTCAGATGGTAAAGAGTTCGCCTGCAGTGCAGGAGACGTGGGTTCGATCCCTGGGTTGCGAAGAACCCCTGGAGAAGGAAATGGCAGCCTGCTCCAGTATTCTTGCCTGGAGAATTCCATGGACAGAGGAGCCTGGTGAGCTACAGTTCATGTGGTCATAAAGAGTCAGACATGACTGAGTAACCAAGTGTGTGCATGCACAGACACACACAAGAAGCTTAGGTAGTTTTCTCAATGTCATACACATAGTTATTAATTATCTTAGAGCTTAAACCTGAATATTTGGATTTCAAATCTGAGATTCTGTCTGTGACATTCTGTTAAGTAGTTCACAACTGTTGCTTGACCAACACACTGCTTGACACGTAGAAGTCATAACTGAAGGAAGGAATGTTCACATCTGCTTTGATAGCCCTTCATCTCTCCTTGGACATATCTATGCCCTTAGCAAAGTGACTGTCATACAGTAAATGCTTACTGGTTGTGGTTATACTGGTGGTAATTATTCATGATTGATTATTTCATTTTTCTGGATTAACACGCTTAAATCCTTTTAATCTGTTCTCATAGTCTTCCCTCTCTCATCCCTTCAAAGAGTTTTGTTGCTCTTATTCTCTGTCTGCAGTGTTTGGAATGAATTGGATATGGGAATTGGAACATACAGAGGAAGTTCTAACCATAGCTCCCTCTTAAATGTTTACATGTTTAATTATAAAACACGTAAGAGTTGTCTGTTGTCAAGATTAAGAAAACAAAATTGTTGTTGGAGAAGGAAATGGCAACCCACTGCAGTATTCTTGCCTGGAGAATCCCATGGACGGAGGAGCCTGGTGGGCTACAGTCCACAGGGTCGAGAAGAGTCGGACACGGCTGAGGACTTCACTTTCACTTTAGTCGCTAAGTCGTATCCGACTCTTTGTGACCCCATGCACTGCAGCACACCAGGCTCCCTAGTCCTTCACTGTCTCCTGGAGTTTGCTCAAATTCAGGTCCGTTGAGTCAGCAATGCTGACTAACCATCTAATCCTGGAAAAAAGAAAATGACCATAAAACACGACTTGTACTAAAAATGCTTTTGAGAGTTTAGTTAGGGCTTTTGTTTGTTTCAAAGTACAAGTACTGTTGCACCATCATTTGACTTCTCACTGGATCTGTACACCTGCATGTTTTATATTAGCACTTGCTGTGCTAGTTTCCCTAGTTTCGTGGGTTTCATTGGCTCCCCCACCTTTGCTTCCCTTGTTGCCCGCTTGCTCTGTTTTTCAGCTGGATGTCTTCTCCAGTCCAAATCAGAAATACTACTGACAAGGATTTTAAGCTTTCCTCAAGGGGAGATGACTTCGGACTGCCGTGTTTCACATCTTGCTGACAGATCCTTTAGGTTCAGTGTGATCAGAATGCTTCCTCTCTTACTGATTTTAAGAGAGCTTTATGGAGGGTCTCCTGCCACCAGCCTCTGCTGCTATTGCTGTTGCCAGTGCAGTGGGACGGAGTGGATTGGCTTTGCGGCTAGACAGAATTGGATGTTGTTTGTTTTCCCCGTTTATTCTTGCTTTTGGATGCTGTTACATCTTTCTTATTTAGCACCCTAGTAATAGAAAAAAGCATTATAACAAGAGTTTAGAATTCAAGGTTAGAACTTAGATCTCCATTGGATAAAAAAAAAAAAAATAGGACCCCCAACTTTAAAAGTTCATGCTAGGTTTGAAGTATTTAATTTAAGGCTATTCTCACAGTTTTCTTTTGCCTCCCACTTTTTTTTTGCCTTATGAATGACTTTGTTATAGTGAGTGACAAGTATATCCTATCCTTGCCGATCATTTTTAAGTGGATGGATTTTCATAGAGCATTGCATCTCTAGTGGTACAGATTTTTATCTTATTATTAAGAGTTTATAATTCAATATTTTCAGGTTTTCATTTTTAGTTGATGACATTGATAAGTAGAACTATGACTTTTATATTCATAAGATCTTCTGCTAAGTCACTTCAGTCGTGTCCGATTCTGTGCAACCCCTTAGACGGCAGCCCACCAGGCTCCCCCGTCCCTGGGATTCTCCAGGTAAGAACACTGGAGTGCGTTTCCATTGCCTTGTCCAATGCGTGAAAGTGAAGTTGCTGAGTTGTGTCCGACTCGTAGCGACCCCATGGAGTGCAGCCTACCAGGCTCCTCC
>SJYC01082690.1:0-153692 GCA_006408675.1 Madoqua kirkii
ATTTAAAATCAGTGATATTGTGTGGCTTATTTTGCCCAATAGAAACCAATTTATTTTATCTTTTTTTTTTAGCTATTCATATAGTTTAGAAGTAAAATTATTGGATTAAAAAAAATGGTACAATTCTAAAGAATATTGATTATAGTACTACATCATTGAAACAATCTTAAAAAATAAATGGAACATGATCCATACATTCATCTAGATATAAATAACTTCTTGAAATGTGAAATTTAATATATAATGACAAATAAATTTCCATAAATCAGATAGCTTTTAAAATTTATCACTGATTCCGTTTCATTACTCAGTGTAAAGCATTTTGTCTTGTTCTGAATTTCCCAAGTTCTTCTCTTTCTAAATTCACATGTCTTTTTTGCCAAAATTTAAACTTTTATTTAAAATAATATGATATCATCAAATTAGATTCTAAATTGTCTTAAACATTATAGACAGTCTTCTTTATGCATTCACACATATTGTATAAGATCAATTAACACTTGTGTATTTCACTTGTTATGACTGGCATTGCATAATTTCAACTAGCTAAGGCTAACCCCATACCTAAACACTAAATATAATTTTTTTTAATTTTTATGTAATTGTATTTACTCTAAGTCCTCAAGCCAGTCATTAAATTAAATTCTATTTTATACTATTTTACTCAACCAATTTCTTTCCTTTTATTGCTTGTAAATCACTTCAACTTTGGGACTGAGGATTCTTGAAAAGGTTATCTATGAAATTTTCTGACTGATACACCGTTCCTCTTAGGTGGAATATTTTGCTTCTAATCCTCTAAAATCTGTAGCTAGTGCTCATTTTAGCTCTTTATATTTTAAGCTGTATATTTTTTTTCATCAGATGGACCAGAATGATATCATAATGATCTTTGTGTAGTTGGAAAGAATCATTCATGGCAAATTTTAATAGTGAAGCTGTATCCATGCACAAATACGCATGCCCAGGTTATACTTTTAAACCATTTTTTTTGAAATGTAAAATATGTTTCTGTAATGGAAGTTTCAGACAGCTTTCACTGTGTCTGAAATTCTGAAGTGAATTTAAGTTTATGTAATCTTATATTAAGGCAAAAGGAAATAAGGAAAAAAAATACACTTTCTTTAAGACTTAGATTTCTAAAGTTAGTTTTATCTCTCATCCTCAGTATCTTCAGATGCTGTAGCAACAAAATATTCTTTATGATTCAGAAAAATTGTTATTCACCTGCCAGACCTTTAATGCATAATGGTTAGGGAAGTAGAGTAAGGAAACCTCCTCACACAAAGATTCATAGATCCTTAGGGTATCTGTTACTCCATCCTTTGCACACAGCAACATATTTTCCAAACTTATTATGATGTTTTCCATGAAAGAAAGAGATGCCATATCCTATCAAATAAACTTTAAAACTGAGTACATACATACAGTGTACTGGCTGGGCCAGGAGCACACCACAGATATTTTGCTACTTCCTTTACCTTAGATATCAATCTGCAAAGGACTTAGACAAGAGCAACAGAAGAAGAAACTGTTTTTACTTGTTCATTTTATAAACTTTATGCTTTCAGAATATCTTCATTGATTCACATAGTCAAGTTAAAATGTTATGCAGAAACTACTGTGTTTAATAAAATAAAGACTCCTGCAAGGTATACCCAAGGCAAAAAGGGCTTTGTCCACATAAGTAATTCGAGGATACTGAAATGGTAATATTATCTTAAATATAACCAAAATGGCCTGATGTAATCAGGAGAGTTCTTATAAGAAGAAGGCATATGCGATGACAAAAGCAGAGCTAAGAATGATGTGGGATTGGAAGCCAAGGAAGGAAAGAAGCCTCTAGAAACTGAAAAAGCCAGGAAATAAAGTCTTCCCTCCAGGCTACAGAAGGAATACAGTCTTGACACCACCTTGATTTTAGTCAAGTAAACTGATTCCATGAAAACCTCTATATTCTGTAGGTGCAAATATAAACTGATGAAGTCACTGTGGAAAACATTATGGAGGTTCCACAGAAAACTAAAACAGAACAACCGTATGACTGAGCAATTCCACTCCTATGTACATATTAAAAACAAAACCCCAGTAATTTGAAAAGATGCATGCATCTGAGTACTTGTAGTAACATTATTTACAATTGCCGAGACAAGACATGGAAGCAACTTAAGTGTCCTTTAACAGACGAATGGGACACACACACACACACACACACACACACACACACTGGAACAAAGTGCTGTGCTGTGCTTAGTCACTCAGTCCTGTCCAACTCTATGTGACCCTATAGCCCTATGGACTATAGCCTGCCAGGTTCCTCTGTCCATGGGGATTCTCCAAGCAAGAATACTGGTGTGGATGACCATGATCTCCTCCAGGGGATCTCCCCAACCTAGAGATTGAACCCAGGTCTCCCACATTGAAGACAGATTCTTTACCATCTGAGCCACTATGGAAGCCCAAGAATACTAGAGTGAGTAGCCTATCTCTTCTCTAGGGGAACTTTCCAACCCAGAAATTGAACCAAGATCTCCTGCCTTGCAGGTGGATTCTTTTCCAGTTGAGCTACCAGGGAAGTGCAATGGAACGGTACATAGCCATCAAAAGGATGAACTTTTGTCATTTGAAGCAACATGGATGGATTTGGAGGGTATTATGCTAAGTGATAAGGAACTTATCATTAAGGACTTCCCTGTAACTCAAACAATAAAGAAACTGCCTGCGATGCAGGAGACCAAGGTTTGATCCCTGGGTAGGGAAGAAGGGAATGGCATTCCACTCCAGTATTCTTGCCTGGAGAATTCCATGGACAGAGAAGCCTGGCTGGGGGAGTGGTGGTGGGGGGTGGGGGTGGTCACAAAGAGTTGGACAAGACTGAGTGATTAACACATACATGCTAGGTGAAATAAGTCAGACACATAAATACAAATACTGTATGGTATCACTCATATGTGGATCTAAAAATACAACAAAATAGTGAATATAGTAGAAAAGAAGCACACCAAGATATAGAGAATAAACTAGCAATTACTAATGGTGTGAGGGAAGGAGCAGGGTCATTAAAAGGGTAAGGGATTAAGAGATACAAATGATTAGGTTTAAAATAAGTTAAAGGAACATATTGTATAACAGAGAATATATTCAATATTTTATAATAACTCATATTACATACTAGCAAGTTCATGCTCAAAATCCTCCAAGATCAGCTTCAACAGTACAGAACAAAGAAATTCCAAATGTACAAACTTGGATTTATAAAAAGTAGAGGAACCAAAGATCAAATTGTCAACATCCATTGAATCATGAAAGAGAATTCCAGAAAAATATCTGCTTCTGTTTCATTGACTGTGCTAAAGCCTTTGACTAGGTCAACAAACTGTGGAAAATTTTTCAAGAGATGGGCATACCAGACCACATGACCTGCCTCTTAAGAAATCTGTATGCAGGAACCAACAGTTAGAAGTGGGCATGGAACAACATACTGGTTCCAAAGAGGAAAAGGAGTATGTCAAGTCTGTATATTGTCACCTTGCTTATTTAACTTATATGCATAGTACATCATGAGAAATGCTAGGCTGGATGAAGCACAAGCTGGAATCAAGATTGCCAGCAGAAATATCAATAACCTCAGATATGCAGATGACACCACCTTTATGGCAAAACGTGAAGAAGAACCAAAGAGCCTCTTGATGAAAGTGAAAGAGGAGAGAGGAAAAAGTTGGCTTAAAGCTCAACATTCAGAAAACTAAGATCATGGCATCTGGTCCCACCACTTCATGGCAAATAGATGAGGAAATAGTGGAAACAGTAGAAGATTTTATTTTCTTTGGCTCCAAAATCACTGCAGATGGTGACTGCCACCAAGAAATTAAAAGATGCTCTTACTCCATGGAAGAAAAGTTATGACCAACCTAGACAGCATATTAAGAAGCAGAGACATTACTTGCTGACAAAGGTATGTCTAGTCAAGGCTATGGTTTTTGCAGGAGTCATGTACGGATGTAAGATTTGGACCATAAAGAACGCTGAGGGCTGAAGAATTGATGCTTTTGAACTGTGGTGTTGGAGAAGACTTTTGAATGTCACTTGGACTGCAAGGAGATCCCACCAGTCCATCCTAAAGGAAATCAGTTCTGAATATTCATTGGAAGGATTGATGCTGAAGCTGAAACTCCAATACTTTGGCCATGTGATGCGAAGAGCTGACTCATTGAAAAAGACCCTGATGCTGGGAAAGATTGAATGTAGGAGGAGAAGGGGACAACAGAGGATGAGATGGCTGGATGGCCATTAACTTGATGGACATGACTTTGCATAAGTTCCAGGAGTTGGTGATGGACAAGGAGGCCTGGTATGCTGCAGTCCATGGAGTTACAAGGACTTGGACATGACTGAGCAACTGAACTGAACTGGACTAGACTGCAAGGGAATCAAATCAATCAATCCTTAAGGAAATCAACCCTGAATATTCATTGGAAGGACTGATGCTGAAACTGAAGCTTTAATACTCTGGCCACTTCATGGGAAGAGCTAACTCATTGGAAAAGACTTTGATGTTGGAAAAGATTGAAGATAGGAGTAGAAGGGAATGACAGAAGGCAAGGTGGTTGGACTGCATCATGAACTCAATGGACATGAGTTTGAGCAAGCTCTGGGAGATACTGAAGGACAGGGAAACATGGTGTGCTGCAGTCATAGCATTGCAAGGAGTCAGAAATGACTGAACAACAATAAGTGGAGTATATAACTTTTCAAAATTGTGAATCACTATATCATTCACTGGTAATTTTTCCATCCTATTATAATTGTCATTAAGAGATAATACATCTGGGAAGCTTACTAATAATTATAGCCCCTCACAGACTATCCCTAAATTGATTTACATATACCTTCCAGGAGAAATATAGAGAATAATTTAAATGCTCCTTACAATTAACTTATTCAGTGTGATGGAATTTCATTCAAACATAAGCAAAACACAATGATTTTAGTATGCACTTAGGAATAAATATCTATATGGTTTTCATAGTTTTCTCTTAAAATAGAGATCTTCTCTCAACCGACCTTTTTTTTTTTCTTATAAGAAATGACAATGAAGTTTATCGGAAAGTATTTATTAAAATATCTTTGCAATATTTTATCACTCCATCTTCTAAAAATCATTATCATTCTTTTATGAATCTCAGTTCTGAGAGCAAGAAAATGAACACACAAGAGTGCATGTGCATGTGTGCATACAACCACACATACACACACACACACACACACACACACACATACACACACACATTCAGTCTTTCTTACCAGCCAGATGTAAATTTGACATTAGAACACATTCAAGGAAAAACATATTTTTCTCACAAAATCTGAAAACACATTTTCAAAACACCTCACTTTCCTTTATGTAAGCTGGAAAAGAAAAAAAAAACACAAAACAATATTTAAGGCAGCAGGGAAGAATAAGAGAAAGTCATATAAATTGAATGTAATTGAATGTACTGTAACAGAATTGACCTACGTTACCTCCATTATTTTTATTTCAAATAAAACAACTAAGAATTGTTAGTCTACAGGGTAAAAACATTTGAAACTAAAATGTTAAACTGTGCCAGTGAAGCAGAAGACAAAGAATGTGAGAAAATGCTCTTGTTCTACTTTTATGTAACTTATGTTCTCTAATTGCAGAGTCTGCGCTGTGAGCCCTGTGTGCTTTGCTTACTATTTTATTCCTAACTTCCTTTCTATTTTGTCTCCTTTCTTTTTCAGTCTATGCTGGCCTTATTTTTCAAAACCCAAACCCAAATGCAGGTTTGATCAATAAGTACATTTGAAAGAAGGAAATACAAAGTTTTTGGTTAAATTGTGTAATATTCGTCTCCTAATTCAAAAGTATACTGGTGATTACAAGTAAAGAAAATTTGCCTGTCAAAACTGGACAGAAAGTTAAAATATGTACTTGAACTTCAATAAATTCATCCGCTTAAATCTTTTTCTTTTTTTTGCATTAAATGTATGCCAGACAACAGGGCTGAAGACACAATGGCGATAAAACAAAGTTTGTCCTCATGAAGCTTAAACACATCTTTCAGAATATTAAAAATATTATCCAGCTACCTCATCTGACAGTAATAGTTTTTGTCTAAATCATCTTTTCCCTAAAAGTCTCTATGAAACTACAGACTATGACAGAATCGGAAATCCTTCCATGGCCAATCAATGTTAGGTAGAACAACTCTGTTTTCAGAAAGCAACTGACTTGATATACTTTTTTCTCTCCCTTTACCTCATGCAAAGAGTTGACTCATTGGAAAAGACTCTGATGCTAGGGGGGGTTGGTGGCAGGAGGAGAAGGGGATGACAGAGGATGAGATGGCTGGATGGCATCACTGACTCGATGGACGTAAGTCTCAGTGAACTCCGGGAGTTGGTGATGGACAGGGAGGCCTGGCGTGCTGTGATTCATGGAGTCGCAAAGAGTCGGCATGACTGAGTGACTGAACTGAACTGAACTGAACTGAAATGTGCAAGAAAGGAGCAAAACAACATTCTTTTTTCTTTGTCAGCTTAGTCTTCTCCAATTATTATATGAGTAACATGGCTTTTGATAATTTATCCACATAAGGCTCTTACTGCCTTCTCTAAACTTTCCTTGAAAGAATGTAGACTGGAATTATTTGGCCAGGCTCTTAAGGTGCTAAACAATTACATAGATTCATCTTCACTTTACTTGCAAAGCAAAACATTCTTTTTTCTTTGTCAGCTTAGTCTTCTCCAATTATTATATGAGTAACATGGCTTTTGATAATTTATCCACATAAGGCTCTTACTGCCTTCTCTAAACTTTCCTTGAAAGAATGTAGACTGGAATTATTTGGCCAGGCTCTTAAGGTGCTAAACAATTACATAGATTCATCTTCACTTTACTTGCAAAGCATATTAAGTTTACGTGCAAATAACTTATTCACATAGAAAACCAAGAATCACCAATGCTATAACTAATCAGCTACTACTTCTTAATATAATTTTCCAAAATCTGGAAGAACAAGGATGGTCACACTTCAAACTTTAAGAAAAAACTTTTCAAAATGAAAGTTATACCAAACTTTCGATTAGATGTTTGTTAATTATTTTTGTTAATTCCATTTTTTATGTTTCTAGCACACCTTTTCTTTCATGTCCTATCTGTTGAGTATGTAAAATACCTTTATGATAAGATTGTTAAAAGTGTAGCCTTTTCTTGTGTTATGTATGCTTTAGTCATTGTTGAGCTTCCTTCTTTTTCATTTTAACTCAGTTTGTGTTGTTTTGGCCAATGCAATTTTATTGGCATTGCATTTGAATTCACAGATAAATTTAGGGAGAATTGACAAAATTGTGACTGAATGTTCTCATGTAGAAATTTACTCAAGTAAATTTATGATCCTTAGGAGATATTTAAAATATTCTTGATAAAAAATCTGCTCTTTTCTCATTCACTTCATTCCTTAGTATTTAACACTGTGGCTTGCAACTATAGACGGGATTATTCAAATAAACTCATCCTCTAAATGAAATGTATATTAATATATACTGTCTCTTGAATTTATGTACATGCTTTGTAGTTTATGACTTTATTCCACTAGTAAAGTAATGCCCAAAATTGTCCAAGCCAGACTTGAGCAGTACCTGAACCGTGAACTCCCTGATGTTCAAGTTGGTTTTAGAAAAGGCAGAGGAACAAGAGATACAAAGAGTCGGACATGAATGAGTGACTGAACTGAACTGAACTGATACCTAAGAATGTAGAGGAGGAAATGGCACCCCACTCCAGTTTTCTTGCCTGGGAAATCCACGGACAGAGGGGCCTGGTGGGCTATATAGCCCATGGGGTCACACTGAGTGGGACATGACCTGAGAACAGAGCATGAGAATGCACATACCTAAGAATAATAGTAAACTACTGAAAAAAAAAAAGACAAAAAAATTCTAAAGTAACAAGTTGGTGGAAAAGGGAAATATTTCCTTTAAAAAGTAAGGCTGAGGACTGACTAAACTATTTATATAGAATAGATAAATAACAATGTTCTACTGTATAACACAGGGAAGTATATTCAATATCCTGTGATATACCAGAGTGGATAAGAATATGAAAAAGAATAAATATGGATAACTGAATCACTTTGTTGTACTATAGAAATTAACACATTATAAATCAGCTATGCTTCAATTAAACAGTTTAAAAAGACAGGGCTGACTAGTCAGCAGGAACAATAGAATCCAGATGACAATATGAATAGTATAAGTGCTGAAAGAAAATAACTAATTACTAAATGCCAATCTAGAATCTGTTTCCAACAATAGTATTTATCAAAGCAAAAGCACAAAAGACATTCTCAGGAAAATAAAATTAGATCCATATTAAAAGAATCATTAAAGCAAGTACTTCAGGAAGAAGGAACAAGATAATAGTATGGAAATGCAGGAAGGAATAAAGAACAATATAAAGGGTAGAAATATAGATACATCTAAATTAATATTGACTGTACAAAATGACAATAATGTCTGTGTGCTTAAAAATCTATGGAATAAAAATACATGACAACAATAGTATAAGATGTGAGGGGGAAAGTGGAATTTAAGTGTTCTAAGACCCTTTCATTATCTGGGAAATTGTAAAAGTACTAATTTATATTAGACATTAATGACTCAAGACTATGTTGAAATCTCTAGAGAAATTATCAGACAAAAAGCAAAATAGAAAAATAGGAAAAGGAGTACGTCAAGGCTGTATACTGTCACCCTGCTTATTTAACTTCTATGCAGAGTACATCATGAGAAACGCTGGGCTGGAAGAAGCACAAGCTGGAGTCAAGATTGCCAGGAGAAATATCAATAACCTCAGATATGCAGATGACACCACCCTTATGGCAGAAAGTGAAGAGGAGCTAAAAAGCCTCTTGATGAAAGTGAAAGAGGAGAGTGAAAAAGTTGGCTTAAAGCTCAACATTCAGAAAACGAAGATCACGGCATCTGGTCCCATCACTTCATGGCAAATAGACGGGGACACAGTGGAAACAGTGTCAACTTTATTTTTTTCAGCTCCAAAATCACTGCAGATGGTGATTGCAGCCATGAAATTAAAAGTTATGACCAACCTAGATAGCATATTCAAAAGCAGAAACATTACTTTGCCCACAAAGGTCCGTCTAAAGAGTGAAAAAGTTGGCTTAAAGCTCAACATTCAGAAAACGAAGATCATGGCATCCGGTCCCATCACTTCATGGGAAATAGATGGAGAAAGAGTGGAAACAGTGTCAGACTTTATTTTGGGGGGCTCCAAAATCACTGCAGATGGTGAGTGAAGCCATGAAATTAGAAGATGCTTACTCCTTAGAAGAAAAGTTATGAGCAACCTAGATAGCATATTCAAAAGCAGAGACATTACTTTGCCAACGATGGTCTGTCTAGTCAAGACTATGGTTTTTCCAGTGGTCATGTATGGATGTGAGAGTTGGACTCTGAAGAAGGCTGATGCTTTTGAACTGTGGTGTTGGAGAAGACTCTTGAGAGTCCCTTGGACTGCAAGGACATCCAACCAGTCCATTCTGAAGGAGATCAACCCTGGGATTTCTTTGGAAGGAATGATGCTAAAGCTGAAACTCCAGTACTTTGGCCATCTCATGCAAAGAGTTGACTCATTGGAAAAGACTTTGATGCTGGCAGGGATTGGGGGCAGGAGGAGAAGGGGATGACCGAGGATGTGATGGCTGGATGCCATCACAGACTCGATGGACATGAGTCTGAGTGAACTTTGGGAGTTGGTAATGAACAAGGAGGCCTGGCATGCTGCGATTCATGGGGTCGCAAAGAGTCGGACATGACTGAGCGAATGAAGTGAACTGAGCTGAACTGAGGCAGTTTGACAAAGAATCAACATTCCCCTGTAGGGTGCCTACAAGAAGCTCACAGTAAATATAAAGACAGAGATAATTTGAAATTAAAAGTACAGAAAATGATATGAGACAATGTAAGTCTTAGAGAAAAAAATACACCAGAAACAAAGAGGGTCATTTTGTAATCAAAAAGCAGTCATAATGAAAAACTCACAAAGAGTATATAACCCTAAATCTTTATTCACTGGATAAAAAACTTGAAAATGCACAAAGATAATAGCACCACAAAGGATATAAACTCAAATTATAGCCAAATATTTAAACAATCCTTTCTCTAGAGAAGAAGTACACAGAAAATCTGAAAAATGTAAAAGATAAGCAACGTTATTAATCACCTTCACAATTATAGAACATTGCACCAAAAATAGCACAATACACATTATCTCAAATTCACTTCTACATAGAAAATTCTACAAAATACATACACACACACACATCTCTGAAAAGTGTTTCGCAAAGTTGATACAAGATCAATATACTGAAATAAGTTATATTTCTTTGTCTCTAGGAACTAATAATGCTATCTAAGGCAATTTACAGATTCAAAGCAATCCCTATCAAAATACTAAGGGCATTTTTTCACAGATATAGATTGAATAATTTTAAAATGTGTAAAGAAACACCAAAGAGCTTGAATAGCCAAAACAGTCTTAAGAAAGGAACTACTGAACTGGGAGAATAAGGTGCCCTGACTTCAGACTATACTCCAGAGTAACCAGAGAGCACAGTACTGGTACAGAAACCAACCCAGAAGCTCAATGAACAGAACAGAGAGCCCAGCAATAGACGCTCATACCTCTGACATCAAAATTAAACCTGAAACCGCATTCTTTATCGTAAGATCAAACATATGCAATACTTAACGGTTAAAGCTGACACAGAAGTCACTAGTCATCAAGAAGTGGGGAAAGCACGTGCAAAGGCCCTGAGACACAGGTACTGTCAGCCTTCAGGAGGAAAGTGGAGCTGAGTGGACAGAGGGAGAGAGGTAGAAAACTGAGTCCGGGAGGCAGCAAGGGGCATCGTATGTGGCAGGGTCTCTGAGGCCTTGGTAAGAACCCCTGAATTGTTATTTCTGTGCTTCCATGTGGATTCCTACTTAATGTCAACATGCTATAAATCAAACTGAAATCACACAAGGATGGACTTATTTTTCATTTGTGTCATGTTCACAAGGAAAATTGAGAGATTATTTGCCAATGACCCTCTGTTGTCTTTGCTCAGATGCCTTATAATACACAAACGAAGGCTCAAGAATTAAAAAAAAAAAAAAATAAAGGTAAGGTTTTAAGAGGAGATGTAATTCCCTGGGTGAAAAAGTGAGGGGAGGGAGGAGAGAGGCAGGCAATGTCTGGAGGCAGAGAGCAAGTCTTCATTACCCAGGGTCACTGCTTCACAAAGAGACACAGCTGGTGGCCCAACCAGCGGCCACCTCTGGACTGTGTCCAGCATCAGAGGACAAGAGAGGCCCCGGACCCCCAGCTCCTGCTCATCTCCTGTCTCACTGGTCAAAGCCTGGCCCAGGAGGACCTGACACTTCAGTGCCAGCTGGTGTCCCCGGAGCATTTCAGACCTTCCCACATGAAGCCACACGGCACACTCTGGACCACAGCACTGCATTTGTGCCCAGACTAATGGGAGGAATCAGCCTCAGGGGCTCCATTGTGGGGGGGGGCGGCGCCTGCTGGAACTTCTATGTCTCTACTAGCAGTGACATGGGGGTCCTTCCAGATGCCAGCACTCACCCTGGGGGGCAGGAGGAGGACAAGAGTACCTGCACTGTTAGATGATGGGCAGGGGCCATGGTGTGGAGGGGGCGGCAAAGGCTGGGACGCTCTCATAAATAAGGAGCCAAGAGCCCAAGACACAGTGAAGGCAAGAGAAACATGACCCACACACGTTTAACCTGGGAAAACTCTGACAACACGATAAAACATCCTGAAGACAACAAGTACTTTCAAAAGGGAAAACAGAAAGCTGCAGTGCCTGAGTGTATGTTACTGCAACATACAGCCACCTGCCCTCCCAACAGAGTAAGCAGAACACAATCACAATATTTAATAAAGGGAATCCTCAAACCAATTGCCTGTAGCTGATGTGAGCTTAAAGAAGCAACAGTGAAAATTAAATTCATCTACCCCGAGGTTAGTAGGGGTGCTCAGTTTCTTTGCGACCCCATGGACTGTAGTAGCCCACCAGGCTCTGCTGTTCATGGAAATTCCCAGGCAAGAATACTGGAGTGGGTTGCCATTTCCTCCTCCAGGGAAGCTTCCTCACCCAGGAACTGAACCCACATCTCCTGTGTCTCCTGCATTGGCAGGTGGATTCCTTACTATTGAACCACCAGGGAAGCCCTGAGATTAAGGATTAATTTAAGATGTCCAAGACAAAATATAAAGAGGACGTAAGACATTTTTAATGGCTGAGTAAAGTTATTTTGAGGGGAAAGATTACTATGACCTTTGATGAATAAACATAGTCCTACAATAGGGAAAGAACATTTATTCAAGGGAAAGCCATGCTAAATGAGACATCACAATGTTTTCAACTGTTTAACTGCATAAAAAAATACTGACATTAATATTTTATGATGTATTTGTTTTCAAAGGACTTGATGATTTCTCACAGAGCATATCTATGCATCAGTCTGAGCTGTGAATGAATTGGGTCCCGGGGCACCTGGGGTCCTGCAAGACTACCATCGTCATGAGCGATCCTGAAGCATGCTGATAGGAGGACGTTAAAGCTGATCCACGTGGGACATGCGAGTATCGGATCCTAGGCCCCTTCCCCTCTCTAGGTCTGCAGTCCCTGTAGCTCGCAGTGCAGAAACGAGTCCTGTGTTTGTGCTCAACAGTCTCAGATGCCAGAGACGCCCCAGCCACCTCCGTCCCCCTGATGGCCCAGGCGGGGCCCTGCTCTCACCCTTCATGGGCACCTTCTCCAAACCACACTCTCACTGGTGAAACACTTCCAGAGACAAGGCCGCAGTCAGTCCGTCCAGAGCAGCCGTGGGTCTGCTCAATCCCCCGCTAGGGGCCTGAACAAACTAGTGACTGATTTCAGCTGAGAGTGGACAGAGGGAGAGAGGTAGAAAACTGAGTCCGGGAGGCAGCAAGGGGCATCGTATGTGGCAGGGTCTCTGAGGCCTTGGTAAGAACCCCTGAATTGTTATTTCTGTGCTTCCATGTGGATTCCTACTTAATGTCAACATGCTATAAATCAAACTGAAATCACACAAGGATGGACTTATTTTTCATTTGTGTCATGTTCACAAGGAAAATTGAGAGATTATTTGCCAATGACCCTCTGTTGTCTTTGCTCAGATGCCTTATAATACACAAACGAAGGCTCAAGAATTAAAAAAAAAAAAAAGATAAAGGTAAGGTTTTAAGAGGAGATGTAATTCCCTGGGTGAAAAAGTGAGGGGAGGGAGGAGAGAGGCAGGCAATGTCTGGAGGCAGAGAGCAAGTCTTCATTACCCAGGGTCACTGCTTCACAAAGAGACACAGCTGGTGGCCCAGCCAGCGGCCACCTCTGGACTGTGTCCAGCATCAGAGGACAAGAGAGGCCCCGGACCCCCAGCTCCTGCTCATCTCCTGTCTCACTGGTCAAAGCCTGGCCCAGGAGGACCTGACACTTCAGTGCCAGCTGGTGTCCCCGGAGCATTTCAGACCTTCCCACATGAAGCCACACGGCACACTCTGGACCACAGCACTGCATTTGTGCCCAGACTAATGGGAGGAATCAGCCTCAGGGGCTCCATTGTGGGGGGGGGCGGCGCCTGCTGGAACTTCTATGTCTCTACTAGCAGTGACATGGGGGTCCTTCCAGATGCCAGCACTCACCCTGGGGGGCAGGAGGAGGACAAGAGTACCTGCGCTGTTAGATGATGGGCAGGGGCCATGGTGTGGAGGGGGCGGCAAAGGCTGGGACGCTCTCATAAATAAGGAGCCAAGAGCCCAAGACACAGTGAAGGCAAGAGAAACATGACCCACACACGTTTAACCTGGGAAAACTCTGACAACACGATAAAACATCCTGAAGACAACAAGTACTTTCAAAAGGGAAAACAGAAAGCTGCAGTGCCTGAGTGTATGTTACTGCAACATACAGCCACCTGCCCTCCCAACAGAGTAAGCAGAACACAATCACAATATTTAATAAAGGGAATCCTCAAACCAATTGCCTGTAGCTGATGTGAGCTTAAAGAAGCAACAGTGAAAATTAAATTCATCTACCCCGAGGTTAGTAGGGGTGCTCAGTTTCTTTGCGACCCCATGGACTGTAGTAGCCCACCAGGCTCTGCTGTTCATGGAAATTCCCAGGCAAGAATACTGGAGTGGGTTGCCATTTCCTCCTCCAGGGAAGCTTCCTCACCCAGGAACTGAACCCACATCTCCTGTGTCTCCTGCATTGGCAGGTGGATTCCTTACTATTGAACCACCAGGGAAGCCCTGAGATTAAGGATTAATTTAAGATGTCCAAGACAAAATATAAAGAGGACGTAAGACATTTTTAATGGCTGAGTAAAGTTATTTTGAGGGGAAAGATTACTATGACCTTTGATGAATAAACATAGTCCTACAATAGGGAAAGAACATTTATTCAAGGGAAAGCCATGCTAAATGAGACATCACAATGTTTTCAACTGTTTAACTGCATAAAAAAATACTGACATTAATATTTTATGATGTATTTGTTTTCAAAGGACTTGATGATTTCTCACAGAGCATATCTATGCATCAGTCTGAGCTGTGAATGAATTGGGTCCCGGGGCACCTGGGGTCCTGCAAGACTACCATCGTCATGAGCGATCCTGAAGCATGCTGATAGGAGGACGTTAAAGCTGATCCACGTGGGACATGCGAGTATCGGATCCTAGGCCCCTTCCCCTCTCTAGGTCTGCAGTCCCTGTAGCTCGCAGTGCAGAAACGAGTCCTGTGTTTGTGCTCAACAGTCTCAGATGCCGGAGACGCCCCAGCCACCTCCGTCCCCCTGATGGCCCAGGCGGGGCCCTGCTCTCACCCTTCATGGGCACCTTCTCCAAACCACACTCTCACTGGTGAAACACTTCCAGAGACAAGGCCGCAGTCAGTCTGTCCAGAGCAGCCGTGGGTCTGCTCAATCCCCCGCTAGGGGCCTGAACAAACTAGTGACTGATTTCAGCTGCAACAGGATGTCATGGAAACGCTAGTGGACTTGGTGTTCAAGATGCGATTTCAGTGCTGAGTCAGAAATGTTCAGCTCTGTGATGTCAGGGAAGTCATTTTATCCAAGCATCAGTTACCTCACTCAGACAGGGAATTCTAATATTCAGTTAGAACACAGAGACGGCTATTGTAACAGAACTCTAAACAGAAGGGTAAGCAAGGGAGAAATGACTTCCCCTGTGCCTGTGGCAGACTCCGGAGACACCACGCCTGACCCACCCGCGTCACAGAGCTCAGGCTCCGCCTCGTTCTCCCACCAGTGAGGACACAGCCACATCCTCAACATAAAAAGTGAAAGGAAGTGAAACTCGCTCAGTCATGTCCGACTCTTTGCAACCCAATGGACTACATAGCCCATGGAATTTTCTAGGCCAGAAAATTGGAGGAGTGGGTAGCCGTTCCCTTCTCCAGGGGATCTTCTCAATCCAGGGATCGAACTCAGGTCTCCCGTACTGCGGGCGGATTCTTTACCAGCTGAGCCACAAGGGAGCCAACATGAAAGGAGGCCCATGATCCCACTTGGGGGGGGGGGTGCGGGTCACATCCCAGTGACAGGAGGGAACACAGACCTCTCACCCCCAAGGGCATGAGCAGTGCTGGGGTTGTCAGAACCAGCCCGGGAGAGCCAGTTGTTGACTTTTGGGGAATTACAGGAGATGGTTGTTAAACACAACCTTTGTTAAAAACTAGATATTCCAAATCACATTAAAAACAAGGGCAACAGATGCTCAGAAAACCCCTTCCTGTTTACAGTGCCTCACGCCACTGCCAGCCCTGTTCTGTGCTTATTTGCTCGTGGTGTCTCCGCGTGGGACACATTACGCTGTGCTTCTGCAGGCCTTTCTGACAGTGAGGAGCCTTCACATCGAAGCTTGAAATCAACCACGGTGGACTGTTAACACTACGAAACATGAAAGGGAAGTCACACAGTCGTGTCCGGCTCTGTAACCCCATGGACTGTACAGTCCATGGCATTCTGCAGGCCAGAACACTGGAGTGGGTATCCTTTCCCTTCTCCACGGGATCTTCCCAACCCAGGGATTGAACCCAGGTCTCTTGCATTGTAGGCGGATTCTTTACCAGCTGAGCTATCAGGGAAGCTTGATACAAAACATGGCAAACACCAATTCAGGCCTAAACTTATTGTTCTACTGATTATTTAAGACCAAGAGCTAGCAAACCACCCAGAATCTGTTTTGGTTCAATCTTTAAGAGTGATTTTTTTTTTTTTTTTTACATTTTAAAGTATGGAAGGAAGGAAATGAGGGAGGGAGAGCAAAAGCATGAAAACAAGAAATAAAATGTGCCAGAGGCAGACCATATATGACTGCAAAGCCTTAAGTATTGACCAGTCTGACTTGTGCAAGAAATGTTTCTGAACCTGATGGAGAGCATTTAATAATGCAAATGAAACTGAGAGGCCTCCTCACTGGCTGTCACCCCCAGGGGAAGGAAGCAGCCTCCTTCCTTGTCATCGTGGTCCCTTGAGCTTCTAAGCCAGGGATGAAGACGACCCACAGTGCTTGTAAGACGACAGCAGAGAAAGGGAGCAGGCCAGGCAGTCAGGCAGAGAAAGATTTATTACAGGAAGAGAGAGAGAAACTGACTGGTTTTAGAGAGAAAACCAGTGCTCTCCTTTTACAGCCAACCCTTCTTATACCCTATGAACTGTGCCCTGGAGGGAGGGGGCCTCAGTTTATCTTTAGCCCGCAGCTGGGGTCTTGTGGTCACACAGTCAAAGGGGTCTCACGGTCGGGTGGTCACATAGTCTTGAGAAACTGGCACCAGCAGGGAAAAACAGGATATCGCCTTAAAGAAGAAACAGGATGCCCACCAGGGCCAGGTGGCCGCTGTGACTTCATCCCTTGTTTGTCGGGCTGCCACAGTGGGCCATATTTTAACTATAGCTATGAGCCCCTTGTGAACCCTAACATTCCAGCCTTTTTGATATAGGCTAAGGGCCAAAGGTCAGTCATCTGTATCTGTTTCACACTAGTTTGGGGTGACATCATGGGGTAAGATAAGAAAAGGCTGGAGCATGGGTTAAAGGAAGTCTGAGTGAGCTCAAAGCTTTTGATAATTGGAGCAAGTCAGAAGTAGCTCATGAACAGTCTGGTTGGTGAAGGCTCGTAGGCAATCCTGAAGAAGCTTTGAAAACAGATGCATTAGACAGGGGCCGAAAGTCAGAATGAAGGTTAATATGAGAAGGGAGCCCAGTAAAGATAGGACCCATGGTATCCAATCCCGATTGCTTAACCAATTACTGAGATGTTGACATATTCCTGAGGCCCTATTTGTCAGATTCTTTGCTGCCTCCTTTACAACAGCCAATTTATTGGTGTAGAAACAGCAGGCTTCATCTAGACACAGGCCTCCTTTTTCTGCTGTGAGAAGGTCTAACCCTCTTCTGTTTTGAAGGACCAAAGCTGCCAGGGAATCTAGTTGGCCCTGGAGGGTGATAAGGCCGGTGGCTACTTCTAGGCTTTCAGTAAGAACCTTGGAGAGACTCAGTTCAGTTGCTCAGTTGTGCCTGACACTTTGAGACTCCATGAATCACAGCACACCAGGCCTCCCTGTCCATCACCAACTCCCAGAGTTTACTCAAACTCATGTTCATTGAGTCAGTGATGCCATTCAACCATCTCATTCTCTATCATCCCCTTCTCCTCCTGCCCTCAATCTTTCCCAGGATCAGGGTCTTTTGAAATGAGTCAGCTCTTCACATCAGGTGGCCAAAGTATTGGAGTTTCAGCTTTGACATCAGTCCTTCCAGTGAATATTCAGGACTGATCTCCTTTAGGATGGACTGATTGGATCTCCTTGCAGTCCAAGGGACTCTCAAGAGTCTTCTCCAACACCACAGAGAGTAGTTTAAAGAGATCATGAGTCCTGCAGTCCCTGTTCCAATCCCTGCTGCTATTTCTAAGCTTATCAATAAGGGAATGAATTGAATTGCTCATTTGGGTGGGTTGTGGATTAGTGGGAAAGCATGGTTGTTGGGAGCAACAGAGATATCTGGGGCTAGATATACCAGGGTGCATGCCCCAGCCCAGTTAGTGGGAAGACATAAGTATGTGGTGGTTCCACATAAGAAAAATATTCCAGGAGTAAGGAGGCAGAAACTGGAAGCAATAGCAAACAAAAGTCTTTCTGGCTATTTGTTAGCTGACCACCGAACCAGGCTGGTATCTTCAGAGGCCGAAGGAAACCTTCCTGAGAAAGCAATAGAGGGTCCTCTAGCTCCTGAGACACAGTAAATAGCGCGACACAAAGGAAAGATGTAAGGTGTGATTACAGAGGTACGACGGTATAGAGCCTAGATGTGGCTGCGAGTTATTTATAGAGTCGTGTCTAGAAAAACAGAAGGGAGCCTTTTGCTGTAAGCAGACATCAGAGGTAGGAGGTCCTCCCATAGCCGGTTTGATATGGATAGAAGCAAGGTCAGTAAGAAGGGAGGGCAACATTTTATCAGGATTGTCGACCTGATCTAGTGAATATAAATAGCACATACAGGACAAAAAGAGGGGCTCTCCCTTGTAGGGAAGTGTTTATGGGGTTCCACTGATCTGTGGAGACAGGTAGGGCTGATCCACCCGGCGAGGGATGGACAAACAGATCCACCAATCACTAGACAGGGTTTGAGGTACTGAGTAAATGGCAGATTAAGTTTTAAAAAGGTAAGTTAAATCTGGGGTAGAGTGAGAATTAGGTAGGGCATGAGGGATGTATAGAAGAAAAGAGAACAAGATCAGTACCATAATGTGGTGGCTCGTATTTAAAGGGAGTAAATGAGGAGGATAAGGACCTGGGTATGAAATTAAATTTGGACAAGTGTAAAGTCTATTAAGTCTCCCTGTAACCATAGGTCAGTCATAAAATCAAGAGGTGTGGAAAGATCAGTGATTATGAGATTTTGTGAAAAAGTGAGGTTTTGTGATATTACATGTAGAAAAGTGGGCAATAAGCTCACTTAAACTTACAGTAAAAGAAGACATCGAAGGATGGAAGCCATAAGGAAGTAAATGAAATGTAAGAGGAGCTTCTTAACAGGAGTCCGCTCAAGGCGGATACAGAATAAAGTCCAATTCCAGACAAGGTAAGTAAAGGGAGTCCCAGTCCAACCAGTAACCAATACGTCTGATCATCCCTTTTACTTATCAATATTGGTTATTTTTGGCTGTTTCGCTTCTTCAGGGATTTGATCCAATTGGAGGCTCAAGATGGTGCTGTTGAGGCCCAAGATGGTGCTGGAGTAGCAAGGGACGTCCAAATGGGAAGTAATTTTTGGTGGAGATGGAGAGTCTCCTGGGCCCACTTTAACCTGGAGATATGAAACCAAGAATGACCTGCCAATTTAGGGGCTGCTGGAGTGGTTATGATGACCTCAAAGGGGCCGGTCCACCGATGCTGTATATCTTTATGGTGTAAGATCTGAAGTAAAACTTGACACCCAGGTATGAGTGTCAAGTCAGTAGGATTTGTTTGAGGAGGCTTTGGCAGACAGCAATTTGCATATTGTCTCATGAGGCGTCTAATAAGGATAAGAGAGGGGAAACAACCTCCCATTAAGGGACTTGTAGTAGGAAATTGACCTAAGAGAAAAGGGCGTCCACACACGAGCTCAAAAGGACTAGGAAAGATGGAGCCATGGAGTGGCCGTAATGTGAGCCAAAGCCACAGGAAGGAGTTCAGTCCACGGTTCTGCAGTCAAGAGAAAGTTCGGCCAGTTGCGCTCTGAGAATTGAATTTGTCTTTCCAACTTTCCCTGAGGATTGAGGTCTATGAGGAATAGGTAGCCTCCAGGTTATGCCAAGAGATTGGGCTACTTTTGAGTGATTTGTGAGACAAAAGCTGGTCCATTGTCAGACTGGAGAGAAAGTGGGAGGCCAAAGTGAGGGATGATTTCTCGAATAAGAACTTGTGTTATCTCTAAAGCAGTTTCTGACCTTGTAGGAAAAGCTTCAACCCACCCTGAGAACATATCCACTTTAGTGATACCTTTAGTATGAGTTTTATTTTATGTGTCGGAGGCATGTGAGTGAAGTCAGTGTGCCAGTCTTTTCCTGGTATGTGACCTCGTGCCTGATGTGTGTGGAACGTGGGAATGTGCTTGGAGCTCCCTGGGGTGAGACGGAGGAACACACAGTAGTGAATGATTTGCTGTAGGAGTGAAAGGAGGTTAGGGTAAGTGATAAGAGGTCTTAAAAGGTGGTAGAGAGGTTTAGTGCCTATATGGAAAGTTCAATGAATGTCTGTAAGAATTTGTATGGCATTGGCCTTGCTTTCGCAACCAGTCTCCTTGAAGTTGGGCTCCCTCTGTAATAACTATGTCTTTTCCTCGGGGTGATAAAGGGGATTTATGTTAGGGATTACTGAGCTGATGAGCAGGTGTTCGGAGTGAGGCTTGCTTTGCCTCCCTCTCAGCAGTATTGTTACCCTGTGAGATGAAGTCTGATGCCACTTGGTGACCTCAACAATGTATGCTGACGGCTTTGGTCGGCATATTGGCTACCTTTAGGAGTTGGGAGTATAAGTTGGGCTTTAGTTATGGGGGGTCCTTTTGTAGAAAGGAGCCCTTGTTCTTTCCGGATGGCTGCATGTGAGTGTATGGTGTGAAAGGTATATTTAGAGTCAGTGTACACATCTGTTCATTTGTTATCTGTAAGTGTAAGTGCCCTGGTTAGTGCAATAAGTTCTGCCTTTTGGGAGGAGGTTCCCATGGGGAGAGGTTGAGATTCAATAACCTTAGTGTCAGAAACAATTGCATATCCAGCTACTCTTTTTCCTTTGGGGACTGTAAAAGAGCTACCATCAATACACCAAGTAAGATCAGGGTTATTTAAAGGGACTAGGAGATATGGGAGAAATGAGGTATCAAGGCTTTTTAATGTCTCATTACAAGTGTGAGTTGGAGGCTCAGAAGAATTAGGGATAAGGGTGGTGGGGTTAAGAGAACTCAGGAGATTCTAGGAGGGTGACGTGGATTAGTTGGATATAAGAGATACAAGACGGTGATAGAAGAGCCATGGTCTTGTGTGAGAGTAAGTGGGTAAATGACCCACTTACTGAGTAACAGTAAGAGAGTAAACAACCATGGGTATCCCAAAAGTTAAGTTTTTTGCTTTCTTGAGCAATAAACGTAGCTGCGGGCAGAGCACACAGGCAGGCTGGCCATCCTTGTGTGTGGTGGTATCTAGTTTTGACAGATAAGCAAGGGGCCAAAGGAAGTTTCCTGCACCTGTCCTAAGACTCCTAGGGCAATTTTATGTCTCTAAGTAGTATAGAGTATAAAAGGGCGAGAGAGATCAGGCAGTGTTAAAGCTGGGGCAGAAAGGATAGCTTGTTTTAGAGCATTAAAGGCTGATTGGATGTTTGACTTAGGCTCAAGAGGTCCAAAAGATCCCCTGGGAAGCCTGGTATAGGAGTTGTGCTAGGAGGGCAAAATTGGGGATCCAGAGGTGTAGATATCAAGCCACGCGCCAGATGAACAGATTTCTGTTTTTTGATATATGGAGTGGTAAGGCAGATATAAGGGACTTTCTATCAGTAGTTATATGTCTTTTTCTTGGTGTCAGGAGAACTCCAACACACAGGTGTTAGAGGTGACTTCAAAAAGGGAAAGTTGAACCTTAATAGGAGATACTCAATAGCCCTGATCAGCTTACTAGGAAACTGACAAGTTGTACTGTGTGTTGCTGAGAGTGTATGAGTGAGGGGCTACAATGGAGGAGATATCTACATATTGGAGGATAGAGCTTGGGGCAAGATTGAGGGAGGTTAATTTTGTCTCCAAAGCAAACCGTCAATATCATGGTAATCCAAGTCTATGCCCCAACCAGTAATGCTGAAAAAGCTGAAGTTAAATGGTTCTATGAAGACCTACAAGACCTTTTATAACTAACACCCAAAAAAGATGTCCCTTTCATTATAGGGGACTGGAATACAAAAGTAGGAAGTCAAGAAACACCTAGAGTAACAGGCAAATTTGGCCTTGGAATGCGGAATGAAGCAGGGCAACAGCTAACAGAGTTTTGCCAAGAAAATGCACTGGTCATAGCAAACACCCTCTTCCACCAACACAAGAGAAGACACTACACATGGGCATCACCAGATGGTCAACACCAAAATCAGACTGATTATATTCTCTGCAGCCAAAGATGGAGAAGCTCTATACAGTCAACAAAAACAAGACCAGGAGCTGACTGTGGCTCAGATCATGAACCCTTTATTACCAAATTCAGACTCAAATTGAAGAAAGTAGGGAAAACAGCTAGACCATTCAGGTATGACCTAAATCAAATCCATTATGATTATAGGGTGGAAGTGAGAAATAGATTTAAGGGTCTAGATCTGATAGATAGAGTGCCTGATGAACTATGCAATGAGGTTCGTGATACTGTATAGGAAACAGGGATCAAGACTATCTCCATGGAAAAGAAATGCAAAAAAGCAAAATGGCTGTCTGGAGAGGCCTTACAAATAGCTGTGAAAAGAAAAGAGGTGAAAAGCCAAGGAGAAAAGGAAAGATATAAGTATCTGAATGCAGAGTTCCAAAGAATAGCAAGAAGAGATAAGAAAGCCTTCTTCAGCAATCAAGGCAAAGATATAGAGGAAAAGAACAGAATGGGAAAGACTAGAGATCTCTTCAAGAAAATTAGAGATACCAAGGGAACATTTCATGCAAAGATGGGCTCGATAACGGACAGAAATGGTATGGACCTAAGAGAAGCGGAAGATATTAAGAAGAGGTGGCAAGAATACATGGAAGAACTGTACAAAAAAGATCTTCACAACCCAGATAATCACGATGGTGTGATCACTCATCTAGAGCCAGAGATCCTGGAATGTGAAGTCAAGTGGGCCTTAGAAAGCCATCACTACGAACAAAGCTAGTGGAGGTGATGGAATTCCAGTTGAGCTGTTTCAAATCCTGAAAGATGATGCTGTGAAAGTGCTGCATTCAATATGCCAGCTCAGCAAATGTGGAAAACTCAGCAGTGGCCACAGGACTGGAAAAGGTCAGTTTTCATTCCAGTTCCAAAGAAAAGCAATGCCAAAGAATGCTCAAACTACCACACAATTGCACTTATCTCACATGCTAGTAAAGTAATGCTCAAAATTCTCCAAGCCAGGCTTCAGCAATACATGAAACATGAATTTCCTGACGTTCAAGCTGGTTTTAGAAAAGGCAGAGGAGCCAGAGATCAAATTGCCAACATCTGCTGGATCACCAAAAAAGCAAGAGAGTTCCAGAAAAACATCTATTTCTGTTTTGTTGACTACGCCAAAGACTTTTACTCTGTGCATCCCAATCAACTGTGGAAAATTCTGAAAGAGATGGGAATACCAGACCACCTGACCTGCCTCTTGAGAAATCTGTATGCAGGTCAGGAAGCAACAGTTAGAACTGGACATGGAACAACAGACTGGTTCCAAATAGGGAAAGGAGTACATCAAGGCTGTATATTGTCACCCTGCTTATTTAACTTATATGCAGAGTACATCATGAGAAATGCTGGGCTGGAAGAAACACAAGCTGGAATCAAGATTGCCGGGAGAAATATCAATAGCCTCAGATATGCAGATGACACCACCCTTATGGCAGAAAGTGAAGAGGAACTAAAAAGCCTCTTGATGAAAGTGAAAGAGGAAAGTGAAAAAGTTGGCTTAAAGCTCAGCATTCAGAAAACGAAGATCATGGCAACCGGTCTCATCACTTCATGGGAAATAGATGGGGAAACAGTGGAAACAGTGTCAGACTTTATTTTGGGGGGCTCCAAAATCACTGCAGATGGTGACTGTAGCCATAAAATTAAAAGATAATTATTCCTTGGAAGAAAAGTTATGACCAACCTAGATAGCATACTCAAAAGCAGAGACATTACTTTGCCAACTAAGGTCCGTCTAGTCAAGGCTATGGTTTTCCAATGGTCATGTATGGATGTGAGAGTTGGACTGTGAAGAAGGCTGAGTGCCGATGAATTGATGCTTTTGAACTGTGGTGTTGGAGAAGACTCTTGAGAGTCCCTTGGACTGCAAGGAGATCCAACCAGTCCATTCTGAAGGAGATCAGCCCTGGGATTTCTTTAGAGGAAATGATGCTGAAGCTGAAACTCCAGTACTTTGGCCATCTCATGCAAAGAGTTGACTCACTGGAAAAGACTCTGATGCTGGGAGGGATTGGGGGCAGGAGGAGAAGGGGAAGACAGAGGATGAAATGGCTGGATGGCATCACTGATTCAATGGACGTGAGTCTGAGTGAACTTTGGGAGCTGGTAATGGACAGGAAGGCCTGGCGTGCTGTGATTAATGGGGTGGCAAAGAGTCGGACGCAACTGAGCGACTGAACTGAAGTCTGAGGCCAGGGCTTGGCCAAAGAAATGAGGACCATCACAAAGTCCTTGGGGAAGGACAAAATGTGTTAATTGTTGGGAGAGATGAGGGTCTGGATCTGTTCAGGTAAAAGCAAAAAGATCTTGAGAGTCTGGGTGTAAAGGGAGAGCAAAAAATGAATCCTTGAGGTCCAGGACAGTGAAATAGGCAGTGAAGTGAAGTGAAGTCACTCAGTTATGTCCGACTCTTTGTGACCCCATGGACTGTAGCCTATCAGGCTCCTCCATCCATGGGATTTTCCAGGCAAGAGTGCTAGAGTGGGTTACCATTTCCTTTTCCAGGGGATCTTCCTGACCCAGGAATTGAACCCGGGTCTCCTGCATTGTAGGCAGACACTTTACCATCTGAGCCACCAGGGAAACCCAAAATAGAAAGTAGGAGGAGAAATAAGGGCAAGAAGAGTACAGGGATTTGGGACTACTGGTGAGTGGGGACTACTGGGTCAGCGGGGACGATGGCAGCATTAATGTCTCAAGTCTTAACCCAGGCCGTAGGAGCCATTTGGCTTTTTAACAGGTAGGATAGGTGTGTTATAAGGAGAGTGAGTAGGGCACCAGAGTTCCTGAAGCAGCAGCTTAGAGATGATGGGTTTAAACCCCTGTTGATGTATCTGGGAAACAGGGTATTAAGGTTGATTGGAAAACTTTGTTGAGTCTTTTAGATGAATATAAATGGAATATGGTGGGAGGTGATAGAGGGGTGATCAGTTTCCAGACTATACAGCTTACAGAGGAGGAGGGTAATGAGGGGGGCGAGGATATAATAGATTCAGGAAGCAGTAGCCAGGCCAGGTCAGGAGAAAGATTTGGAATAGAGAGGAAAGCCTTGAATTTGGAGAGTAGATCCCTTCCAAGGGTTGGAGTGGGGCATTCGGGGAGTGTGAGGAAAGAATGAGAGAATGGGGTATTCTAAAGTGTGCAGTGGTGTAGACACCAAACCATCAACCCCTACAACAGAGATCTGAGAGACTTTAGTTTTTCCAGAATAAGTAGGCATGGCAGAATAAGTGGCCATGTAGATATGCAAAGAGATTGGCTTACCTGCCACTATGAGTTGCCCTGGGCTCTGTAGAGGTGAGGAGAGTTGGAGCCTGGAGCCCTGGGCACCTTCAGTCTTTGGCAGCAAATCTCAGGGGTCTCAGCAGAGCTGGGTCTGAGGACTCCTGCTCAGGACCAGGAGTAGATGTCCAGACTCTAGAGGGGATTAAGGCAGTCTGCCTTCCAGTGTCCCTTTATGCCACAGTAAGGACATGGGCCCAAAGGCACCCAGTGCCCTTCTTTACCACACTTGTAACAGGGCCTAGATGATTTCTTTTCTCTCCCAGAGGACTGAGGTTTGGAGCCATGCAGAGCAGTGTCTAAGAGATGATATTTATCTCTTGGAGCCTTTTCTAGTTTTGCCTGTTCTTCCCAGGTATTGAAAACTTTAAAAACCAAATTTAAAAGATCTCATTGAGAGATTTGTGGGCCTTCCTCTGCCTTTTTTAGCTTTTTTTTTTTAATATTTGGGGACGACTGGGAAATAAAATGGGTATTAAGGACAATAATACCCTCTGTTGAAGTTGGATCTAATTTTGTATATTTTTTTAGGGTTTCTGTTAATCTAGCTAGAAATTTTGCTGAATTTTCATCTGGTCTTTGAGTTATTTCTCTGAGTTTATCAATTATGTCCTGCTTTTTGCTGCTGCTGCTGCTAAGTCACTTCAGTCGTGTCCGACTCTGTGCGACCCCATAGATGGCAGCCCACCAGGCTCCCCTCCCTGTCCCTGGGATTCTCCAGGCAAGAACACTGGAGTGGGTTGCCATTTCCTTCTTCAATGCATGAAAGTGAAAAGTGAAAGTGAAGTCCCGCTCTTTGGAGGCCTGCAATAAGGCAAGTCACCACGTGATTATGGGCTGTTCACCCTGGAGGCCGCCCTCCCCCACCCCCAGTAGTACCAATTAGGGTCGTCCCTGGGAGCGGCAGCTGAGCCTACAGGCTTAGTATCATCAGTTTGATGTATTTCATCAACATGAGCCTGAGCAGTTTGCCAGACTCCTCCTGCTTCTTCTGGGAGGAGGGCAGAGAAGAGTATAATGTAAATATCATGCCAGGTCAAGTCATAAGACTGGGTGTGGTATTTAAATTCTTTTAAGTAAGTGTCAGGGTCAGAGGAAAAAGAGCCAAGACATTTTTTGATCTGAGATAAATCAGAGAGGGAGAATGGGACGTGTACCGGAACAACATCTTCTGTATCAGCCATCTCTGCTAAGGGAAGGAAGGGAGCGGGGAGGGATTGGGGTCCTGTTTCTTTAAGGCTGTTCTCAGCCAGGTATGAGGAGGGGGGTTAGGGAGGTTAGATGGGGACTTGAGACTTCTACCAGGTGGGAGGAAGAAGATTGGGGTGGAATGTAAGGGGGAGGTTGTGGGACCAGCTCTGCTATGTAGGATTAGAGATGATTGGAGGTACACTGTGGTCAGAAGGGAAAAATCCAAACAGGGATCAGAGATATAGTAGTAGGGGGATGTGGCGCAGAATGGGCTGAAAGTATCTGAGAAATAGAATACCAAGTACAGAGAGAGGGCCGGAGAGCAAAGAAAGCCTGAACAGAAGGGACCTCTGACCACCACTCGCCATTGTGGCGGCAGAAGTTACCAAGCTCCTGTAAAGTACTCTAATCAGGGGCTCCTTTTCCTGGCCACTGGGACCTCATATCCAGTCGATATTGTGGCCAGACCATGTTGGAGTAATAAGTGAGTCGCTTTGGGCTTACTTCTCCTTGAAAACCCAAGGTTTTTTGGTTTTGGAGAAGGCAGCCTAAAGGGGTAGATTTTGCAGGTTAGACTGAGAATTTCCCATTCTAGCTGAAGGCAAACAAGGGTGAGGGGAGGGAAGGCAAACAAGGGTGAGTGAAAAAATGAGAAAGTCCCGAGAGAAAAGGCGTCCTGTTCTCACGGCCTTCTCGGTGCCCCCTATTTCAAAGTGACACCAGGGCCCAAGGGCCGAGGGTACCCTCCGCCTCGCGCTAGGGCTTCAAAAACCAGAAGAGAAAGAGGATCCGAGAGAGCAGGAATTCACTCATCCCTGCAGCCCCTGAAATGAGAGCCGGTGTGTGGATGTCAATCCAGCAAGGCAAGAGCAGAGTCCTGTCCCGGGGGCTCCGCCCACTTTCTTGGAGGTCCAAGGGAGGGACCCACCAAAGGCGGGCTCAGGAGAGGACCCCCTAGCCGCAGTGGGTCTTCCCTCCCATGTTTCAGCCCCAGAAACTGAAGGTGAGCCCGGAGAAAAAGAGAGCAAGCCAGGCAGTCAGGCAGAGAAAGGTTTATTACAGGAAGAGAGAGAGAAATGAGCGCTCTCCTTTTACAGCCAACCCTTCTTATACCCTATGGATGGGATATTGTGCCCAGGAGGGAGGGGGCCTCAGTTTATCTTTAGCCTGCAGCTGGGGTCTTGTGGCCACGTAGTCGAAAGGGTTTCACGGTCGGGTGGTCACATAGTCTTGAGAAACTGGCACCAGCAGGGAAAAACAGGATATTGCCTTAAAGAAGAAACAAGATGCCCACCGGGGCCAGGTGGCCGCTGTGACTTCATCCCTTGTTTGTCGGACTGCCACAGTGGGTCATATTTTAACTATAACTATGAGCTCCTCGTGAACCCTAACAGTACTGAACTCCTCTCAGGATCTGAACCTCTTTCACCAGAAAGCACCCAGTGTCTTCCAGGCGCCCAGCTGAGAAGCTCAGGGATACTCACCCTCCCTGGGACTATCTGGGCCACCTTCGGAACCTTTCCACCCAAGAAGGCCCCGCCCCACGTGCATCTCTATGGTTACAGGCCCAGTCCCCAATCAGAAGGATGGATTCCAGGCGGCCTTGGATCATTGGCTCAGGCTAGAATTCTCCCTACTACAAGGGAAACCTACTGTGGGTGCCACATGTAACCCTTTAATTTACACTATTATTTTGAGAGTTTAACGAGATCATGGATATATATAAAGTCTATAGTGTTAAGAAGTACTATGCCTTAAAGAAGAAACAGGATGCCCACCGGGGCCAGGTGGCCGCTGTGACTTCATCCCTTGTTTGTCGGACTGCCACAGTGGGTCATATTTTAACTATAACTATGAGCTCCTCGTGAACCCTAACAGTACTGAACTCCTCTCAGGATCTGAACCTCTTTCACCAGAAAGCACCCAGTGTCTTCCAGGCGCCCAGCTGAGAAGCTCAGGGATACTCACCCTCCCTGGGACTATCTGGGCCACCTTCGGAACCTTTCCACCCAAGAAGGCCCCGCCCCACGTGCATCTCTATGGTTACAGGCCCAGTCCCCAATCAGAAGGATGGATTCCAGGCGGCCTTGGATCATTGGCTCAGGCTAGAATTCTCCCTACTACAAGGGAAACCTACTGTGGGTGCCACATGTAACCCTTTAATTTACACTATTATTTTGAGAGTTTAACGAGATCATGGATATATATAAAGTCTATAGTGTTAAGAAGTACTCTGTAAAAAGTTACAAGTGGTAGAAGTTCTGAAATTATCCTTACTGACCTCTGCTCTTCCTCAAATTCGTGTATCTGAGTGTCTGATAACACACAGCTCCTTTCCTAGCTTAGAATCCAGGATGGAGGTCCCTCTCTGACTCTGCTTTGGTTTCCTAACTTCTTCCACATCCCCCTGAAGACCTCATTACACCTAGACACAGAATGGGGTCTGAGACGGTGAGAAATACACAACCCCTTCATGGTCTGTCCAGCAAGTTCACTGTTTACTGAATAATCCCTCCTGAGGAAACGAGAACTCAGGGTCTTCCATCCTTCCTTCCCTCTCCCTATGCCACCTTCTCCCCTTTCCTCTTTTTTTACTTTCCTTCTATTTATTTCACTAACATATTAAGCAAGTGCATAAGAAACAAAGGCAGCCGTCTAGGGTTCTGCAACAGGGAGTTAGCTCACACCTAGAGTTGGCTCCCACTGGTGTCTTGGCCAGAACATGAAAATTAAAATTCATTTTTATGACATACGTTTGCTGCCCACCATATCTATTCAGAAGCTACTCCTAAATTTTCTAAGGAAATGAGAAGGTAAATGAAACAGATGCTCACTCCCAGTGGAGCCCAGCCTTCCAGCAAGATGCTTTTATGTGCAAAGGAGCAAAAGAATCTTTCAACAGAAAGCACTACAACAGTTGATTTGAGCTTCTTTTTAACTGAAAGCAGTATTTTCGGTATTGACGGTTAACAAGAACTGACTTCAGGTGCGGACATAAAGCAAAAACCAATCAGCTGTATTTCTTGCAAAGTCGGCTACCCACATGCACGTAGAAGACAGGAAACCAAACTTGCATCTGCCATTTCAAATGCCTGGGGTGTCACCTCCACCCCATGTTTTCAACAAAGATAGAAACAATGCCCCAAGCCTTTGTTAAAAGCCAGACATCAGGCCCAGAACAGAGTCGCTTATCCTAAGTCCCACGCCACCAAACCAAGACCGTTTCAGCTTTCCCAGAGACGGCATCTTCAGTACGTCCACCAGAAACCCCTTGACCAGCACCAGTCAGGGCACCTGCCTGACTGGCCCCTGCTAGCCTCTACAGCAGAGGTCCCCAGCCCTAGGGCCTGGGGCCAGTACTAGTCCATGGTCTGTTAGGAACTGGGCCACCCAGGGGGAGTTGAGCGGCTCCCCACCACTGGCATTACCGTCTGAACCACCAACACCCCTCCCCACCATCCATGGAAAAACCACCTTCCACAAAACCAGTCCCCAGTGCCATTAAGGCTGGGGACTGCTGCCCTAAAGGAAATAATTGTGCAGTAACCAACCAGCTTTTTTTGACTAATAAACTCCCCTGTTCCTGCTCCTTTCTGTCTATAAAAGTATTTCATTTTGTACAACTTCTCAGAGTTTCTTTCCACCTACTTGACTGGATACTGCCTGACTGAAATCAATTTTTGCTCAAACTCTAAAGGTTTTATAAAGCCCAAAACAGACTCAGCTCCCCCGACAGCCACCAAGAGCCCAGAGCAACCAGAGCGGGCACCTGCTGTTCTCTCGCTGCCCCTGGAGGTGCGGGGTGAGTCCACTTGGTCCTGGATCCCCAGCTTTTGCTTCTTGAGCTTCCAGACCATCTGAGCATTTCTTTTTCTGTTCTGGGTCAGGAAACCTGCTGGAGGCTGCCTGCTATGAGGCAGGAAGGAGAGTGTCTGCCATCAGAGTGGATCTGACTTAGGGTGGGGCTGAGGTCTCAGGTGAATATAATTGTGTTTTACAGATGAAATAGCAGGTTAAACCTATCAAAGATAATCCATGGGGAACTTTTTAACTTAGGTAAGCTTATCCCTTTTCAAGATGCCCTTAAGAGGTGGTCCCCTATCTTTTTGGCACCAGGCAAAATCTTCTGGTTTCATGGAAGACAGTTTTTCCACTGATGAAGGAGGAGGGGGATGGTTGGGAGATGATTCAATCGCATTACATTTATTGTGCACTTTATTTCTATCCACTCACAGTTGATCCCCAGAACCAAATTAATAAGACTGACTTTGCAAAGAAAAGGGCAATGTAAAATTTTACCTCCCTCTCTTAACTAGGCACCACAGATAGAGACCTGGGAAAGCTGACCTGGGAAAGCTGACCCTGGTAACAATTCCCACCCTTTGGTGGCTTCTGCTAATTTCCCCAAGTTCCCTTCTGCAGGTTCTGGAGAGAAGGAAGAGGAATTGTTCTTCTACCCTTTACAGTGAGTCCTTGGCTCACTCTTTCTCTAGGGTAGGGGTCCCCAACCTCCAGGATCTCTTGCCTGATGATCTGAGCACGGGTTGTTCCCACATCTTGGGTTTTGTGAATAACACTGCAGTGAACATACGGGTGCATATATCCTTTCTAGACAGGCTTTCATTTTCTTCAGATAAATACCCGGAGGTGGAGTTGCTGGATCATAAGGTAGTTCTATTTTTAACTTTTTTTTTTAGGACACTCCATAATTTTTCCACAGTGGCTGCACAAATTTACATCCTCAGCAATACTTCTTTTCCTTTTATGACAGCCTACTGACAGTCATGAGATCATAGCTCATTGTGGCTTTGATTTATATGTTCCTAGTGATTCGTAATGTTGAGCATCATTTCATGTGCCTGTTGGCCATGTGAATGGCTTTGAAAAAGATGTCTGTTCAGATGGTCTGTCCATTTTTCAGTCGGATTGTTATTGAGCTCTTTGTCTATTTTGGATATTAACCCCTTACTGTCTATGTGATTTACAAAAGTGTTCTGCCATTCAGTAGGCTGCCTTTTTACTTTGTTGATGGTTCCCTTCACTGTGCAGTTCTTTGGCTTAATGAAGCCGCATTCATTTACGTTTGTTGTTGTTGTGGTTGTCACTGCCTTTGGAGTCAGAGCCAAAAAAAACATCACAAAAAGCAATGTCAAACACCTACTGCCTATGTTGTCTTCTAGGAGTTTCACGGTTTCTGGTATTGCATTCAAATCCTTCATCCATTTTGAGTTAGCTTTTGTGTATGGTATGAAATAGTGGTCCAGTTTTCCTAACACAGTTTACTAAAGAGACTGTCCCTTCCCCAGTGTATATTCTTGTCATAAATTAACTATATACGCTTGGGTCTATCTCTGAGCTCTTGATTCCGTTTCACTGATTTATGTGTCTGTTTTTGTGCCAGTGTCATGATTACTATAGCTTTGCAATACAGTTTGAAATCAGAAAGTATGATGCGTCCAGCATTGTTCCTTTCTCAATACTGCTTCGGCTCAATATCTCAATATTCAGGATGTTTTGTGCTTCCATACAGATTTTAGTATTATGTGTTCTAAATATTTCTGTGAAAATGCCACTGAGATTTCAGTGAGGATCGCACTGAATCTGTAGATCATTTTGGGTAACATGGACATTTTTACAGTATTATTTTTTCCAATCCATTGTGTCTTCTTCAGTTTCTTTCATCAATGTCTCAGGTTCTCAGTGTATGGATCTTTTGCCACCTGCCTTGGTTGAATCTATTCCTATGCATTTTCTTCTTTCTGGTGCAATTATAAACAAGATTATTTTCTTGATTTCTCTAATAGTTTGTTGATAGTATTTAAGAACACAACAGGTCTTGTACATTGATTTTTGCTTAACCCTGCAACTTTACTAAATATGTGTATTAGTTCTAACGGTTTTCTGGTAGAGTCTTTAGGGTTTTCCATATACAAAATCATGTTGTCCACAATAATAGTTTACCTCTTCCTTTCCAATTTCATTGGTTTTTATTTCTTCCTAATTGCTCTAGCCAAGATTTTTCAATACTGTGTTGAATAAAAGTGCCTAGAGTGGGCATCCTTGTCTTGTTCCTGATCTTAAAGGAAAAGCTTTCAGCTTTTTACCATTGAGTATAATTTTAGCTGTTGTCTTGTCATATATGGACTTTACTATATTGAGGTACATTCAATCTATACCCACTCTGTTGAGAATTTTTATCATAAATGGATGTTGAAATTTGTCAAATGCTTTTTTGTGTGTCTATTGAAATGATCATGATTTTTATCCTTCATTTTGTTAGTACCCAATTGGTTATTGAACCTTTCTCTCCCAGAATAGCTTTTGCTTTTCTTGTTTGTCTGATTTTGTGTCCTGAGACCTTAGCTTTGGAACAATCAAGTTGGGGGCCCCAAGATGTGACCAGAAAGAAATGCAGAGTAGAAATGCAGAAAGAAATGCCAGTGGCAACTAATGTCCTACTGATTGTTGCCAGCTTTCAAGACAACTGTCTACATCTATCTCTCGGCTGTGTTTTGGGACTGATTTGGGTCTTGGGAGGGTAGTATCTTTTGCACTCTCCTTAGGAATATCTCTTGCAGCTGAAGAGGAGTGGATTTTGCCACCCCCAAATATGCCAGTTACACATGAGGATTATTTTTTTTTTAGCTAAAGGCAACCAAGAACTCAGTAGATTCAGGAAAAGCTCTTTACCTTCCCTTCCACTGCCTAATTTACATTGGAAAGAAGGCCTGTGCCAGAAAGAAAAGTATTATCAAAGATAGCATTTTGAAACAGGAGGGAAGGGGCTGGGCACAACTTTCAAAAGAATGACAAAGCTGGTGAGGATACAACATAAACTGTTCAGAACCAGTGAGGTACAAGATGGTGGAAGATGTGACTTTCAATGGACTCTGCACCTCAGTATGTGTTCATTCAGAGAAGGCAACAGCATCCCACTCCAGTACTCTTGCCTGGAAAATCCCATGGACAGAGGAGCCTGGTGGGCTGCAGTCCATGGAGTCACGAAGAGTCGGACACGACTGAGCAACTTCACTTTCCCTTTTCACTTTCATGCATTGGAGAAGGAAATGGCAACCCACTCCAGTGTTCTTGCCTAGAGAATCCCAGGGACGGCGGAGACTGGTGGGCTGCCGCCTATGGGGCCACACAAAGTTGGACACGGCTGAAGCGACTTAGCAGCAGCAGCAGCATGTGTTCATTGTAAATATTAGCATATGCTGAATGATACAGCCACAGGTCCCATGAGAGGCAGATCATAAAAAGCCAGAGTGGTGGCCCAGTTCCTGGAAATCCCCATCCCTTCCCCCATTGTTGGAAAAATCCTCCCACTAATTAGCCTATGAAATTGCCCAGGCCACAGAAACTAACCACCCAGTATTTCAGGGCCACTCTTGACCTTTGAGATAAACTACATTCTGTCTGTGCAATGTGCATCTCTCTAAATAAATTCATTTCTTATCTTCTATCACTTTGCCTCTCACTGAATTCTTTCTGCGATGAGACATAAAGAACTCAAGCTTGTCTTAAGACCAGTGTGGGATTCCAATTGAAAGACAGTGGGTTTGAGTCCTAGCCTGCGGGTTCAAGACCTAATCTGAGTTTTGGCTGGGTCTGAGTTCCATCTGCAGTATGTGGTTTCAGTTTTACCTGAGAAACGTTATGTGCTGACCAAGCAATCTTTGTTTCTGCAGCATCTCCTCTGCTTTCCTGTGAATTACCTTCCTCCCCTTTGTATCATCAGACCCTACCCCTCTCCTTAGCTCTGGTATTAAATAGTATGTTATCACCTGGCTGTCTTTTAAGTCTCCATATCTTTATGGGGCTCCATAAATTTCTTTTTCCTATTACTCTCTCACATCAATTTAATTTTTAGGCCAGCCAAAGAACCTAGAAGGGAAGAAGGTGGAAAATTTTCCAGCCCTACACATCCAAGCGACTGTGCAATACTGCCAAGAATATTTGCTCTTTTTCTCGGCTAAAACCTGACAAGGTATTTGAGAGAATTCTTTTTCAAGAATGGTCAGATGTTGACCAAGCTGGAAGCCGATATTCAGAGCTTGACGTGAGTTTTTTTCCCCCAAGGCTTTCTCCTTTAAGCTAAAATGAAACCATGTACCCACAGCAGGGAAAAACCTTCTGAAGCCTTCGTGGAAGGGTTACTAAAACATTCCCAAGACACATAGCTCTAAACCTAGGACAAGGGCATCTTCTGCCTTCCATCTTAGTTGCAAATCTTCTCCCTGATATAAACAAGCAAACTGAGGATAATGTAGTTGGGTGAGTAGGGCAACTTCCGTATCATTCAGGTGGGCCCAATCCTTTGAGGAATTAAAAACTGTGCTTTTCTTACAAATCTTCACGACATCAGACATGTGGCTTCGAAACAATTCAAAGCCCACCTATTCTTTTTTACCAAGTACCAAACATTCCCTGGGAGAAGGAAATGGCAATCCACTCCAGTGTTCTTGCCTGGAGAACCCCGGGGATGGCAGAGACTGGTGGGCTGCCATCTATGGGGTTGCAGAGTCGGACATGACTGAAGCGACTTGGCAGCAGCAAACATTCCCTATTTATCTCAAAAACCTTGCTGATATTTGTAAAACCTCTGAACTTAGCAAACAAAAGCCATTTGTGGTGGAACTTGCATTTTTCTCTGTGCCTTTTGAGATGTGAGTTTCCTCCAATTAGGTCGAGTTAGTCTCCACTTTCAGAAGTTCAGTCTGAGAGAGGAAGCCCCAAGTGCCAACCATCTCCTTGTGTATCGCACTGTATTCACATGAGGAGCAATTTCACTTAGCAAAGGGTTCAGGGGAGATTTTAGGAGAAGTTGACCAGGTTTATAATAAGTTCTGTGCACTTGGTGTCACCATTTTGCAAACAGGGTAACTGAGTTTTGCAGACATTAAACACTTTGCCTGAGGTCACTCACTGACCAGGGGAGCCAGGATTCGAATCTTAAGAGGAAAGGGATGTCAGTGGACTCTCTGGGCTGTCCCCGTTTGTGTGACAATAGGGGATATAATGACTCATCATCATCATCATAAGTGATCGCCAACATTTACTGACAGTTGCTGTGTGCCAGGTCTTGTGCTCAGAATAGACTAGAGAGACTAGAGCCACCTGAACTGGCCCCTCAGGGATTCTCTGACATTATCTCCCATCCCTCTTCACTTCCCTCTGTGTCACCACACTGGCCTCCTCCAGATGCTCCTCAAACAGAGCAAACTCAGCTACCCTCCCCAACTCTCTCCACAGACTCAGCCTGTGCCCACCCAACCCTGCTTCCCAGGGCACCCTCCCTCATCTGGCCCACTTCCTCACTGAGCTCTTCCCCTACCTGCTATTTAAACTCAGCAGGGCCTACAGCAGGGCCTGGGGCACAAGCAGATGTTCAGCAAATGCTATTAAACCCATAGTGCTTGGTAAGTAGCAAGTGGGGCCCCGAGGCCAGCCTCCTGAGTAGCTGATATCCTTAATGGGCTCTGCGGTCTCTGAAGACTGGGGAAACGGCAACCCAGATGAGGACACAGCAGGGCAGAGGCCCTGAGATGACAAAGTGTTGGGAGAAGGGTGGCAAATCATCTTTGCGGCTAGAAGCGCACATGAGGGTGTGAGAGGTGAGGCTTGGGAGGGAGCTGTGAGGGGATGCAGGGGCTCTGCAGGCTGGTATTTTGGTCTGAACCCCAGCAGACTGACAGGACCTACAGTGGGTTCTTGCCACGTCCCCTTTAGCCCTTGAGGCTTCCCCACATGGCGTGGTGGTAAAGAATCAGACTGCCAAAGCGAGATACGCAAAAGACTCCCTGGATCCCTGGTTGGGGAAGATCCCCTGGAGAAGGAGAGGGCAACCCACTTCAGTATTCTTGGGAGAATTTCATGGACAGAGGAGCCTGGAGGGCTACAGCTCCTGGGATGCAGAGTCGGACATGACTGAGCACACATCTTAGCCCTTACTGATAAAATTCAGGAATTCGAGACGAGGCCAAGGAAATGGAGTGGCCTTGACACTCACGCAGACACTCAGACATCCCAAGGTCACCAAGGGGCTGGTGGGCGGAGCCAGGCCGAGGCCCCGCCCAGGCTGCCTGCCCGCCCCACCCCCTCGGGCGAAGATAGGAGAGGGGCACGACCCCGACCCTCAAAGACCCCAGAGCACAGACTCAGCCCGCAAAGGAGGAGCACGGTCCGCAAACGTAGCCTTTATTTCCGGGCGAGCTTGAAGGAAGGTGGGGCCGGGTGGGTCCTACTGGCCTGGGGCGGCCGTCGGGACCAGCTCCATTGGCGGCGCCAGGTCGCCCTCACTGGGGACCTGGGGGCCGGCCTGCTGGGGTTGGGGGGCGGGCGTCAGGCCTGCTGGGGCGGGCCCGGTCCCCACCCGCCGAGGACGCCCTGCGCCCGCACGCGCGCCTCCCGCAGGGACCCCGGCCCTCGCCGCCCGCTCGGTCTCGGCGCGCCTGCCGGCTCTCTACCTCTCCAGCGCCGGCCCGGTCCTCTGGAGTGCCCTGGGTCTGGGTGGGGGCCTCCCCCCGGAGTTTCTCCGGCTCCGCCTTCAGCCTGCGGGGAAGGAGCGCGGAGGATTGCCGGGGAACCGCCGGGAGGCCGGAGCGCGGGGGGAGCCCCGCCCTCCAGGGAGCTAGCGCTGAGGGCAGGCCTCGGCCCCTCCCCACCTCCCCGGCCCTCTCACCCGCCGATCGCCGCCCGGGCGGCGGGGGCCTCGGGCGGCGCAAGCAGCCGCCGCTCCACGTCCTCCAGCCTGGCCAGCGCCTGCCTCTCTGGGGGCGGGCGGGGCGTCGTGGGCGGTGCCGGGGCTCCCGCGGGCCGCCCCGGCCCCGCCCCCGCCCCGGGCCCAAGTCCCACCTTCGGTGAGCAGCTGCTCCTGGCTGCTCTGCAGGGCACGGATCTCCCAGGCCAGTCGCCGCTTCAGCATCTGCTAGGAGAGAGAGGAGCCCTGTCCCTGCAGCTCTCCTCCTGGTCCTCTCCTCTGCGCCTCTCGGAAAGTCCTTATCTGAATTAGTGGGTTCATGCCTTCATTCAGCTGCCCATTCATTCGGTGTGCAGCTTCTGCTGGGGCCTGGGGGGCTGGGGAGAGACGCTCTCCCCCTCAATCACTCCCCAGGTCCCTGCGTACCTCTTAAACCTCACCTCTTCCCACTGTTTCATCCTCCAGCCCCATGGTTTGCTCTTCCTCAAATACACCAGGCACGGTTCCCTCCCAGGGACGTTTGCACTCTGACAACTGCATGGCTTCCTTGCTTATTAATCCCTGTCTGTGTGCAGATGACACCTGCTCACAGAGGACTTCCCCACTGGCATTACAGGATCTATCGGCGTATTTTCTTGTTTTAGACTCTGGGCATGCCCACCCCGTGCCGCTAACCAGCTTGGGGACAGCAAAGACTTGGCCCCTCTGGAGACACTGGCTGAATGAAGGGATGGCCTGGCCATGTTAGGTCAGAGTTCCCACTTACTACTGCAGGATGAGTAGGTGAGCAGGAGGGGAGCGAGGTTAGCAAAGGCCAGGGCAACAATCTGGGCACCGGAGGCTGAGTGCAGCAGTGGGGGTTGGTGAGAGGTGGCTGGGTGGACTGAGCTGAGCGGGTGACAGGAAGAGAGGAGTCAAGGACCAACCCTTGGCGTTGGGCCTGAGCAGCAGGAGGACCCTGGGCCCATCAGCAGACATGCTGGAGCCAGGGGAGGAGGGCCTTCAACAGAGGCAATGATAATGGCTCACGTGGAATTCCCAGAGGTCCTTGTGCGGGCCTATCAAATCCTCCAGCTGTTCTTCCATGGGCAACCTAGGGGCCGACATCCAGGAATAAGCAAGCATAGGGTAGGACTGACACCCAGCCTGGCCTAATCTGGGGCTTTAGATCTGTGCCTAGGGCTACCTCTGCTAGGAGCCCCTTCATTGGTTTTATCCTCCAAGACTTGCATCCAACAGCTCGCCTTGCAACAAGCTTGCCTTCTAACACGCTCTCCCTCAGGCAAGCCCCACTCCCATCCCCCACACCCGGCCACTCCAAATCCTAGGCCCAGGGTCACCCCAGGGTTACCCCAGCTTCCTCTGTCCTTGAGTCTCTGTGACCTGGGAGTTTGGGATAGAAATTTGCTCTGTATGCTCTGCCAACATGTAGTTCCTGGGAAAGGAAAGAAAACCCTCAGTTATAGTCTCTGAATGAGCCATCAAGCCTTCTAGCTGGAGTGGGGCTGGGAGTCTGTTCAGAATCTTTATCATTCTTTTTTTTTAAAATCAAATGTGAACCTTATAAGCCTTTCTTGACACTCTCACCCTGTCCATTTTGTCTCCCATCAAACCGTGCCTTTCCAAGAAATCCCTATGAAGGATACATTGGTTTGGTTTCATACATTCTAAAGTCCAGGGTTGAAGCCTGGATCTGGTATTCCACTATAATCTTATACAAGTTATTCAACCTCTGTAGATCTGTTTCCTCACATGTAAAATGGTGGGCTGTCATTGTGAGGACTGGTTGATAACTGAACACTATCTGCTCCTGGGACAGTGGTAGGTGTGGTGTGATTAAACATATATACACTTTAACTATCTGTCATCAGGTTTTCCCACGTTATTAAAATCTTTATGCCCCAGGGTGTGAGACCTCTGGTCACAAGAATGTGTTAAGCAAAGATTCAAAGGATGGAAAGATAGATGGATAGGTGGCTGGACAGTGAATTGAACAGGTGAGTGACAGGCTGGAGAGATGATGTCTGGTTAGAGAAATGATGAGTAGAAGGCTAATGGATGGATGGAGAAATACAGGAAAGACAGATGGCTGGCTGGCTGGCTGGCTGGCTGGGTAAAGAAATGAATGGTTACATGGATGACTGGAAAGGTAGAGAAAAGAAAGAATGGCTGGATGGATGAAAGATGATTAGGTGGAAGGCTGGAAAGATTAATGGCTGTCTGGCTGGCTGGAGAGTTGGATAGTTGGTTGGATGTATGGGAGAGTGGATGGATGGGTCGGTAGATGGATGGGTGTGTAAACGGGTGGCTGGGGGCATACATGAGCAGACAGATAAATGTTTTGGATGGCAGAAGAGCTGGATAAACCATAGGGGAAGACTTAACATAATACCAGTGGGTGGAATATAGTATCCACTTGATAAAGAAACTAGCAATGAAGGATTAAATGAGTTCATCTGAACACTACCACTTATCAAAGATAAGCAGGAGAGGCTCTCATCTAGCTACTCAATTTTATACAAAGGGAAAATGAGTGTGTGTCCAAGATTTCTTTCCCCTAGCTCTTGCCCCCTCCTCCTTCAGGCCGGGAAATGAGGCAGGAAAGAACCAGACAGGACATCTTACCTCTGTGCCTCCTCCGCCTTCCTTTGGCAGTACAGCTGGAGGGTCCACAGTGCCTCTGGGGGAGAGGGACCAGGGGGGCTCTGAGGAGTCAGATGGGGCAGAAGGGACCTCATAGCACATTGGCCAGGGCACTGAGGGGACTTCAGTGTTTACTCCAAGTCAGGGGCAGCTGAAGGGCAGATCTGAGCAGAGAGGGAAGCACCTCGCCTCTGATCTCAGGGGGATTCCTCTGGCTGCCTGGGAACTTCAGGCTTTTGTAGGGGGACCGGGTAGAATAATGAGGATGAAGGGGCTGGTAAATACCTTGCTTTCTGCTCAGAACCTCCTCTAGGTGCACTTTCTCTCCATTCACTGGAAAACACAGGGACACTTTGAGTCTCCAGGAGCCTCATCTTATTCCCAGACTGCAACTTCATGCAAAGGGAAGGCCCCAGGTCACACAGAAGGTACAACAACTTCAGGGGAGGGCGGTGTCTTCTTGCTGGCCCTGCACCCATCTCCCGCTAGGGACCATCTTGATCCAGCTTTTTCCCCCTGGGAGCCCACACGCCCTGTAAGAAGGGGTGAAGGACTGCAGGGCTCCCTTGCGTAGCACGTGCACAGTAGAATGTGGAGAGGATGAGAAATGCCAAAGTACACCATGACAAGCAGGAATAAAGGCTGTGAAGAAATAAATCAAACTGGGAGGTGTGTGCAAGATGAGGTGGTTTTCGGTGTTTAGAAGGGGCGACCAAGGTAGACCTGTTGGGGTGAAATTTCAGCTGAAAGGTGACTCAAAACAGCACGAGGTGATGTGGGTTATGTAGGACGAAAGCATCAAAGGTGGAGGGAACAACCTGCGCAGAGACCCTGAGGTCAGCACTGGCCACGAGCTCTCTGCGCCCTTCTGCCGGTCTCACTTACAGGAGTCCAAGTCCCGACGCAGGGCCTCCCAAAGAGCTTGGGCTTCTCCCAGTTCCTCGCTGGATTGCTCCTTCGCTGGGCCAGAGAAAGGACGAAGACACAGTGTGAGGAGGCCTCCAGCCTTGCTGTATCCTGCAGATCAGGATGCTGCACACCCACCTTCAGACAGCCCAGAGGGGCCTGGATCTTACAGGTGATGTGGCGGGGGCTTCCCCAGCCCACGCCCCTCTTGGCCAGCAGGCCTTCTTAGATCCCAGAGTCTACCTTGCTGAAGCTCATGAATCGGCTAATCAGGTCTTCAATCTGTGGCTCCAGGCTTCCCTCTGCAGAAGGAAATAGAAGACTGAGCCAGAGACGGCCGGTGCCTGGCTGTCCTGGGCAGAAGGAGCAGGGTGGGTGCTGGCACTGTGTCTCTGCTGCGGTCGATCAGCATTTACAGAGAGTGCAAGAGAAACCCTTGCAGGGCCCGCATTCTGGGTGGGAAAGATGGACCCTGAGCAAAGATTCGTGATGTCGATGCTGGTGGCAGTGGATGCTGCGAAAGGAAATAAAGTGGAACAAGGGGCTGAAGAATCAAAGAAGATGTCTCTTGAGATATGGAGAGGCCCCAAATGATGTGGAGGAAGGAACCCTGTCATCCTGGGGTGCAGGGCTTAGGGAGCGTGGAGGGGGGAACATGCCAATGAGTGCAAAGCCCCTGCAGTGGCTGAGACATATGCCTAAAACATACGACTAAGGGGCCTGGGAGGGCTGGCTGAGTCTGGTGAGCTAGCGGACAGTAGCAGGAAGCAGGGTGGAGACGTGGGGGTGGCAGATGGCTCCAGGCCTTCTGGGCCATGGCAGAGGCTTGTGCATGTAATTCTGAATGAGGTGGGAGATAGTGGACACCTCCTGAAAACCCCCACCGCATGGGAAGCCTGGCAGGGTGGGTTGTTGCTTCTGCGTATCTGGACTCTGGTGTTGAAATATGAGGAAGATGCCACTTGCATTTTGACAGCTATCAAATTCTCCAGTGACAGGGAGATCACTGCCTCTTTAGGGAGTCATCTCTAACTTCGCACAGTCCAAATTTCAGTGCTCCGAATGCGGAAGCCCTTCTCGTCCTCTCTGGCTTCAAGGTTGAAAGCACAGAATTGAGGGGGAAATCTGCCCAACCTTTGCTGGGTGTCACTACCACCCCGAGACATCCTGAAGTTCAGTCTCTGGAGGGAGGCCACCAACCCCAGCTCCTGTGAATTCTTGGAGACTGAGCGCTCTCCGAGGTGCTGATTAGGACATGATTCCCTGAGGTCTTTGTTTTACGGAAGATGGTTAGGGTCACTCTGCATTTCCAATCCCCCTATTCCTCTACCTAATTTTAGCCTAGGCAGAAGCTCCAGTGCTGTAGCCACAGAGTCAGAGAAGGGAAGGCTTTAATTTATTTGGAACAGACCAGTGGATTGTAGTATTTTAAGCTGCTGATGGACTAGAGGAGAGGGAGATCCAACTTCAAACCCAGCCAGTACTTTGCCCTAGCCCTGATGTAGATACTGGATGCCGGCTGGCTCCCAGTCTCCCATCAACAAGCAAAGCCAGGTGCAAAACTGCTTGTGTTGCCATCTGCCATTTGTATATTAAAAAGGACAAAGAATATACACTCAAAATAGAATTTTTTTAAATCTCCAGAAAAATACCAGAAAATTTAAAAATAGTTGCTGCTTGCCTATGGGTCAAGGAAATGGATGGCTGGTGTGTGTCTGTGTGTGTGTGTGTGTGTGTGTGTGTGTATGCACACATGCATTTGTGTGTTGGGGAGTAGCTTATATGTCTTGAATTTCGAAGCTGTGCTTTTGGTTGAAAGAACTAAATGGTATAAGAGGGAGAAAGTGCAATGGGATAATTTCCTAAGGTTTTAAGTTGAGGGGTTGGGATTGAACCACATCTTCCTGTCTTAACCTGTCTTAAAACCTCTTCAAGCTAAGCCTCAGACACAAGGAGACACATGACCTTTCTGCAACTTTTTCACCATTTCCAGCAAGTCTTCGGTCTTCTCTGAAGACTCGGTCTGACCTGTGGAATGAAAACCAGAATTATAGCATGCAGTGAGAGTGAGAGAGGACTGAGGAAAGGTCCACACTTCTCTGGGAAGGGAGGAAGAAAGTCTCAGCAGGTTCTGAGAACACCCTGGGCTGAACCAAGGGTCGGCCGAGGGGCAGCCTCCCAGCCAGAGCAGGGTCCCTACAGGACCCCTGTCTTTTGTCCCTGAGGCTGAGGGAGTTCAGTGGGTGACTCAGAACTTCTATTGGTCAGTTCTCCCTGAGAGGTCGCAGGACACCACGCTTAGCAAATTCAGTGAGAGAAGTGAGGCACTTTTGTTGCTGCTGTTCTCAATCAGTATGAAGTTGCAGGCAATGCAATAGGACAGAATGATTTGATCTGAATTTCTTTCCAATAATTGTAGGCCACTACTTGCAAATTCTGAAAGAAGCAATGGGTTTAGAACATAGTTTAGGAATGACTGCTAATATCCACAAAAGACACCTGGATATTGTGAGCCTCCTGATGAAAGAACACAACACTACCTGTGAAGGACTCTGCTCTCCGTCCCCCAACCCCAACCAAGAAATAAAGAAAAAGGAATACTATCAGATTTCCATTTCTAAATACCAATTCAGAGGAAATATGAGGAATAGGAAAACATGTTAAATAACACAATGGGGATGAAGTCAGCATCATCCAGATGCTGGGAAATTCCACACATAGGACAGCCTGGTTTCTTCAACAAATAAACTGCAAAGAAGGAAAAGTGGGGAAGAGGAAACTCTATAGATTAAGAGATGAGACATATAGCAATCAACTATAATGAACAGACTTTATTTAGGTCTTGATTCAAATGTAATTTTGCCACATATATTTCTAGGTACTTTTTAAAGTGAGCTTGTTTTACTATCAGTTCAGTTCAGTCATTCAGTCGTGTCTGACTCTTTGCGACCCCATGAATCACAGTACACCAGGCCTCCCTGTCCATCACCAACTCCCGGAGTTTACCTAGACTCACGTCGATCGAGTTGGTGATGCCATCCAGCCATCTCATCCTCTGTCGTCCCCTTCTTCTCCTGCCCCCAATCCCTCCCAGCAGCAGGGTCTTTTCCAATGAATCAACTCTTCACATGAGGTGGCCAAAGTACTGGAGTTTCAGCTTTAGCATCATTCTCTCCAAAGAAATCCCAGGGCTGATCTTCAGAATGGACTGGCTGGATCTCCTTGCAGTCCAAGGAATCTCAAAAGTCTTCTCCAACACCACAGTTCAAAAGCATCAATTCTTCGGTGCTCAGCCTTCTTCATAGTCCAACTCTCACATCCATACATGACCACAGGAAACACCATAGCCTTGACTAGACGGACCTTAGTCAGCAAAGTAATGTCTCTGCTTTTGAATATGCTGTCTAGGTTGGTCATAACTTTTCTTCCAAGGAGTAAGCATCTTTTAATTTCATGGCTGCAGTCACCATTGGCAGTGATTTTGGAGCCCCCCAAAAATAAAGTCTGCCACTGTTTCCATTGTTTCCTATGTATTTCCCATGAAGTGACGGGACCGGATGTGTTACTATAACAACAACACAAACAGCAAAAATACCAACATTTTAAACTCTTGTAAAATCAGTGAGAAAAGGGCAACTCCTAGTGACTCATTGCTTGCTCTCTAAGAAAAATTAAGCAGAGAAGATGAAAAGAAGCTCACAAAACACATACGACAGCCGAAGAGTAAAGGAAGAAATGCTTACCCACCTTGGTATACAATGCAAAGTCTCTCCCTTAAGATCTAAGTTCCTCAGTTACCCTCTGCAAGGCCACCTGCGTGACAGGCTATTTGTGTGTACTCAGTGATCATTCAAATCACATACAAGCAAACCACACACAAGCATTTTCTGATAAAGATGGTGTCATGTCCTAAATGGCATTTCACAGTTTATATTTTTCCTTTTTATCTGAAAAATATTTATTTGTTTGACTGCATTGGGTCTTGTGGCATGCAGGATCTTCAATCTTTGTTGCAGCGTTTGCTATCTCTAGTTACGCATGTGGGGTCTGCTTTTTAGTTGTGACACACAGGATCTTTAGTTGCAGCATATCAACTCTTAGCTGCTGCACGTGGGGTCTCATTCCCTGACTAGGGATCGACTGAACCTGGGCCCCCTGTATTGGGAACATGCAGACTTAGCCAGCAGACCACCAGAGAAGTCCCTGCATTTTTCCACTTGATAATATATATACTAATGATCTTTTAAAGTTGTCCTCTATTGATGGACATTTAGGTTGCTGCCTTTGCTGTTACAAATAATGCCACAGTGACTATCTGCCTTAGTTTTCTTGAGAAGCCATAACAATACCTCTACATGGGTCTTTCTTTTGTGTCTTTCACCTTAAATTCTATCTTTGTATGTCCAAATTTTCCTCTTCTTATATGACACCAGTTATTAGATTAGGGTACACCCTTATTCTGCACGACGCTTAACACAGTCTCAAAAACTCTGTTTCCAAATAAGGTCACATATTGGGGTTCGAGTGGACATGAATTTTAAGGGGACACAATTCAATCTAATGTAAGATCCTGGTACATTCTTCTTTATGTATGCATGGGAATGTTACTGAATGAATTCCTAGAAGACTACTGGATGGATCAAGGGGCATGTATGTTACTAAATTTGGTATTTTGAAGTTGCCTTCCCCTTAGAGGCCCATGGAAGTCTCCTTTCTCACTCTCTTATCATTCAAATATTTTTTCAACCATTGTCACTTTTGCCAATCATATAGGCCAAGACATTATTTTATTTCAAACTTTCTGGTAGTAAATACCAAAAGCTTACTCAACTCCTCTGGATCCGAAATTCCACCTCAAGGCATCTATTTTAGGAAATAATTAAGGATGGTGGGCAAGACTGTTTCATTGTCCATAATCTTAAAATATGGAAGCAACTTAAAGATACCTTAGTTGATTACAGCACCTTCATAGGCTAAATTCTTTGCAGCCATTACAACTCATGCTGTAAATCAGGGGCTCTTAACCCGAGCTTATTAAATTTTGCTGAAATATTTGGTATATGTTCATTTTCTTTACATCTTTTCCCCTTATATTAGTATGCATTCATTTAATTTTGCATTTGAACTTTTAAATTACTTAATAAACAACTGTAGAAGAACAAGGAGTAAAAAGTAAAAGTCTCCTCTCACCAACAGTCCCTTATCCAAGTCACTCCAAGTTTGAGGAAGACACTCAGAACTTGGTAAGATGTATCGCATGTATTGCTTTAATTTTCACTTACCCAAGTAACATTCTAAAAAAATTCAAGCACTACAGAAATATGTAAAGTAAAATAAAACTCCCTTCTCTTCTTAGCACTAAATCTTATTGTTTTTCTCAGGTATCATTTGTTGGTATGCCTCCTCTGGATACTTTTAAGTTCTTCAAATACTCTTAGTATTTGGAATAAGAAAAAAATTAAATCTACTTTAATAATAAAGGGAGGTGTTTGTGATTAATTGTTTTGTTTTTAATATTATGAGGATTTTCAAATGCACATAAAATTAGATAGGATACTGTGATGAACTCTGGTTTACTCATTGCCCAGATCTAACAATCATTAATATCCACTGATATTTGCTTCAGCTATTTTGTGTGTGTGTGTGGCTGAAATAGTTTCAAGTAGGTCCCAGACTTCATGACATTTCATCCCTAGATAAAATTCATTAAGAATCTAAAAAAAACAGTCTCAACTACTAGAAGACATTTTCTTAGATGTCTGCAGTTTAAGAGTCTCACCAAGATTAACAATCATCACTAATCATTGGATTATTTATATCACCAAATACCCACAAACACAGCTGATTTCCCCTGATTGTCCCCACATGTCATTTAACCATTTCTGGGAAAGCTCCATTTTTCCTCTCCACTGCATTTCGAGTCCTAGTCACACAGTAAGATCATGCTGCTGCTGCTGCTAAGTCGCTTCAGTCATGTCTGACTCTGTGCGACCCCAGAGACAACAGACCACCAGGCTCCCCCGTACCTGGGATTTTCCAGGCAAGAACACTGGAGTGGGTTGCCATTTCCTTCTCCAATGCATGAAAGTGAAAAGTCAAAGTGAAGTCGCTCAGTCCTGTCCGACTCTTGGCGACCCCACGGACTGCAGCCTACCAGCCTCCTCCATCCATGGGATTTTCCAGGCAAGAGTACTGGAGTGGGGTGTCATTGCCTTCTCCAAGTAAGATAATGAGTGATTGGTAAATTTTTAAAATAGTTCAAGTAACATCTTGACAAAAATTTTAAAAAATCAATGTGACAAAACAGCCTATGGAGTATGAGCCCCTTTGAAACATTTTAGTTTGAAATAATTTCAGATGTACATGAAAACTGTAGAAATAGGCCACAGTGCTATTTGCCTCTGCATCAGATTCCACATTTGGGAGCATTTCTGTACACAAATTGCAGGCATCATAACCCACTATTTCTTAATATTCCAGTACATATTTCTAATTTATAAGGGAACTCTACCAGTATAACCATCAAAAGAGTTGTTAATAACTTGACCAATATTAATGTATAATCCCAAGATGTCATTCAACAGTTTTCCTCTTATATTTTAAAATTATTCATTACTACTGGCATTTTCCTTTAAAATTAAAAAAAAAATGCTTTCACTTCTGCACAACCTCCAAAATTCAAGTCCCTTGTTCAGAGTCACCAGTTAGGCCTTTAACCTTCAGACATTTTTCTATGTAACACACATAGAGCTATAATTGTATAACTGAACTGCCTCTCTTTCTTAATTTTAACTTGCTTTCCCTCATAAGAACATGATCCCTATGAAGCTTACTCTGTGTTAACGAATCATGGTGTTCACCCTCCTTTTTTTTTTGGCCGTGCTGCAAGGCTTGCAGGATCTTAGTTCCCCAACTAAGGATTGAACCATGGCCACAACAGTTAAAGTGCTGAGTCCTAATTCACTGGACTGTCAGGGAATTCCTATAATCTTCTCCTTTTAAAATTAACTGTAATGAATTAAATTGGAATTTATTTCTTCCTGCCTCTTAAAAAAAAGATAATGTCCACCACATAGGCATTCCGTAATGCGTGAATATACTTAAAGTTAGCCATTTCCATGATTGTTTCTGTGTTTTGCTCCCATCAACAACATTCCAGTGACCCTGCCTGGTCCACACATCTGTGTATTCTGATTTTCAAGCACGGTGATCTAAGATAAGAAATAGTGTTTTAGAGGCTATGCATATTCTGATAAACTGCCTCCAGCAAAGCCTTTGCTGGCCACGTCTACCATCAAGGCAAAAAAAGTCCTGTCTTGCCGGAGTAATCAATAGCAGATATTCTTCCTGTTCTAAAGCCAATTTGGATGGTTTAGAAAGGGCAACTTGTTATGCTTTTCAGTTTTCTCCATTGCTGGTGAAGTTAATCATAACTTCATAACTCCCTTTTTAAAAAAATTGTAATAATACTAGGGTTTTTCCCCCCACAGTGGCAACCATATTAAGTGCTTAGTAAGGGCAATTTATTGGCATCTTCTTGTTCAAAGCTTGCACTCAACATGAGGCCATAATCTAAGAGAACTCTCAGTGTTATTTCATTATTCATACAATAAAAAAAGAAAATTACTGAGCACCTACTTTTGCCAAGTAGGCACTGTTTTAGTGCTGGGGAAATGGTAATGAATGGTCTGTTCTCAAGAAGCTCACAACCTAGGGCAGACAATATACAAGTATACAATCATAATCATTGTTGTCATCTGCATAGATATGTTTGGAAAGATGTAATCCAATGTGTTTATTATCAATAAGGTGGTCTAAAAAGTGTGTAGGAAGGTCAGAGATAGATGAAAGGAGGGCAAAGAGTTGACAACTGTTAACATACAGTGACCAGTGCATGGCCATTCATTTTATTTTCTGTGCTTTAGTACATTTTGAAATTTTTCATAGTTTAAAAAAAAGTGCTAGTGGCGTAGCGGGGAATCATTGTCTTAGACAATTTTCCTCTTTTGCCTAGATTGCAATTTCCAACTCCCTCTAAAACAATTTTGTCTTTCCTCTCACTGGGGTAGGGGGCGTCAGTATTAATAAAATGCCCGGGAGAAAAGCAGCTCTCTTGAGAGTGGCCATCCACAATTAATATTTAAGAGTCCATGCAAAGTGTGGCATGTGCTGGGAAGGTGTGAAATGACGGTACTGGAATTACTGTTAAGTTTTCTTAGACGTGGCAGCAGTTGAGTGGGTTTTGTGAGATCCACCCCTTTATTGTTTGAAAAGATGAATACTGACGTATTCTATTTAACTCACGTATAACCAAAAAAATTGACAAGTTAATCTAGATGCTGAGAATTATACATGTTTTTATCTCCGCTTTGTTGAACAGCAGTTTGTTGGTTTTTTTTTCCCCCAGTACTGGTACCAGTATTTCATTATTGTAAGGAGACAAAGGGCTTCCCTGGTGGCTCAGACGGCAAAGCATTCGCCTGCAATGCAGATCCGTTTCTTCCCTGGGTTGGGAAGATCCCTTAGAGAAGACAACCCACTCCAGTATTCTTGCCAGGAAATCCCCTGAATGAAGGAGTCTGGAGGGCTACAGTCCATGGAGTTGCAGACTCAGACACCACGGAGTGACTAGGGCAAGGGGACGAAGGTTCCCTCCCTTCGACCCTGGATGCCAGAGGCCCCTCGCCCTCACTACCTTCACCATCCTCCACGACTTCCGGCGACTTCACTTCCCGAGGCTCCAGCTTCCCCGCCATTTTCCAGCACGCAGCTCATATGCGTGCGCTTTGGTGATTGGTTTAAACAAAAACAAAACAAAACCACGCGACAGCAGAAAGGCGGTACAGCGTGCACGTGTCCAGTGCGTCTCTGCGGCATCAGTTGACCAGGGTGAAGAGCGACGGGTGATCAGCTCACTGAAGTGGACCACCCAGAGATCTCTGAGCAACAGTTAGCACGCACACGTGCAGCACGAGGCTCCAAGCTCCAGCTTAGCAAAACGCGAGGCAGGACTAGGGTCTTGGTTGACGGGCTGTTGAGTGTTGCACACACACGTAGAAATTACAGGCAGGCCTTGCTCTCTCTCTCTCATCCTTGCTTGGGTCGTGGGGTTTGTGAGATGGACGACTGTGCAGGTGCTGTGCGGTGGTGTGCAAGTAGTGCAGTTCCCTTTCACAAATCCTCATTTAACAGCCTATGAGCGGTTAGTTATCTCCAGCTCACGAATGAACAGAAAGGGCCATGGAAGCTAAGTGGATCTGTGTAAGTCACTGTATGAAGTCGAGTACCTTGCCCCGGGTTACATAGGCAGGTGGACGCTGGAGGTCACCTTATTAATATTAGCAGCAGCCAGCACTGATGGGGTCATTTTTTACTGGGTAAAGATGAAGCACATGAAGGGCAAAGGAAATGTCTTGTGGATATTGGTTTTAGGCCTTTTATGTGCAGTTCTCTTTAAAAATATCCTCAGGCCGTTTCAGGGCACAGACTTGGTTCTACATTTCCAATTCCAGAACTGCCACAGGCCACCAAGGGGGACCTTGGCCAGCCCTAGACACTCTGGGCTGAGATCCCAGGGAGGAAGCAGGCCCCTGATGCAGGACTGAGTGTGGAGATGGTCCCTGACAGAGGCTGGAACACCATCCAGGTGGATGAGGTGAAGGCAGAGGGAGGGGAAGAGGGAGTCTTAAGGATTTTCTCAGAGGTGGAGGGGCATGAGGGGCCTGGGGAGGCAGCCTGCTCACTTGTGTGCCATCACACTGCCACCCATGTGTCTCTGGTGGGCAGCCCCCCAGAGCCTGCTGCACTGCCCAGGGAGACTGGGACCAGCCACAGGACACGGCAACCCATCCCAGTATTCTTGCCTGGGAAACTCCATGGACAGAGGAGCCTTGCGGGCTACAGTCTGTGGGGTTGCAAAAGAATTGGACTTGACTGAGCGATTGGGCACACACAGACATACTACCACCACCAACCCCCCAACCCTGCCCCATTTCCAGGGTGAAGAGAGAGGGTAAAAGCCCAAGGTGGTGGTTCTCAACACTGCCCAGTCTGGAAGCTCTGCCTCTCAAGGGCCAGTAAACAAGCCATTGTGGGAAGCTTGGTCCGTGGAGGCCGCTGGGGCTGCTGGGGGTGTGGAGTACTTGGGTGGGTAACGGATGAAGAGCCGATCCTCCTCTTTCTTCACCCAACGCAGGAGTTTGGTCACTGCGAGGATGGCACCTGCCTTGGTCACCAGGGGGCTGAGGCAGGTATACAGCTCAAATTTGGAGGTCACCTGTGGGTTTGAGAGGAGACATGGTCAGTTGGTTCCGAGCTGGCCAAGCTCAGTGCTGGCCATCCTACCCTAGCCCTATACCTGTCTCCTGTTTGGAAAATGCACCTAGTAGCAGCTCCAACCTGGCCGCTGGGCTAAAGCAGGTCAGCTGATGCTTCTTATCACGAGTGGGCCAGGGGATCAGCTGCTGCTGCTGCTAACTCACTTCAGTCATGTCTGCCTCTGTGCGACGCCATAGATGGCAGCCCACGAGGCTCACCCATCCCTCGGATTCTCCAAACAAAAACACTAGAGTGGGTTGCCATTTCCTTTTCCAGTGCATGAAAGTGAAAAGTGAAAGTGAACTTGCTCAGTCGTGTCTGACTCTTAGCGACCCCGTGGACTGCAGCCCACCAGGCTCCGTCCATGGGATTTTCCAGGCAAGAGTACAGGAGTGGGGTGCCATTGCCTTCTCCAGGGGATCAGCTAGAACTAGTGATTTCAACTGGGTGCTATGTGTGTGTGTGTATACACTCTCTGGACCTCAGTTCACTCATCTGTGGCCTGGAGATAATGACAAGAGTGCTTAACATTTAATGAATAATTGTTGTATACATCCACACACTTACGTTTTTATCATCTGTAGCCTGGGTGTAATGTGAGGATTAATTCAACTTAATCTTCATACCAACCTGAGGGGCTTAACCCGATCCGGTCACCAGCACCTTTCCAGGCCGCCTGTTACTCCTCCTGTGCCAGCCACTCCAGCCTCTGCCTGCTGTTCCTCAGACACAGCCAGGCTCAGCCTCACCTTGGGGCATTCGCACAGTCCTCTTCCTCTGCCAGGTGTACTGTTACTCGAGACACCCACATGCCCTGTGACCTCCCCTTCCACTTAAGATGTCATTTCCTACCGCCTGTTACTCCTCCTGTGCCAGCCACTCCAGCCTCTGCCTGCTGTTCCTCAGACACAGCCAGGCTCAGCCTCACCTTGGGGCACTCGCACAGTCCTCTTCCTCTGCCAGGTGTACTGTTACTCGAGACACCCACATGCCCTGTGACCTCCCCTTCCACTTAAGATGTCATTTCCTGACTGCCCGGTCTAAAATCCTGGGACTACCAGATCCTGGTGTTGAAATACCATCCTCTACTAAAAGGTTCAAGGATTCACTGGACAGATGGTGCATTTCAGGACAGGCACAGAGAAATTACAAAATAAGCTTGGACTATCTTTTGCCAGAAAGTAAGAAGTACTTAAGCAGTATTACAGATGTGTCAAAAAGACATAGGGGGAGGAGTTCCTGGTGGTCCAGTGGTTCATACTCTACCACAGGAGACACAGGTGTGATCCCTGGTCAGGGAACTAAGATCCCACATGCCTACACAAAGCAGTCAAAAAATTTATTTAAAGAAAACAATAAAAAGATATAGGGGCCAGTCTGGATAAATCCATGCCTTCTGCTGACTAAATAAGCGAGAGTTTAAGCACAGAAATAAAAGATAAGAAAAGATTTTAGCTCTTGAATTAAAAAATAAAAATCCATGCTGTGAAGTTTAAAGTTCAACAAATAAACAATAGCAGTAAGAAGAGATAAGAAAGCCTTCTTCAGTGATCAGTGCAAAGAAATAGAGGAAAACAACAGAATGGGAAAGACTAGAGATCTCTTCAAGAAAGTTAGAGATACCAAGGAACATTTCATGCAAAGATGGGCTCAATAAAGGACAGAAATGGTATGGACCTAACAGAAGCAGAAGATATTAAGAGGTGGCAAGAATACACGAAAGAACTGTACAAAAAAGATCTTCATGACCCAGATAATCATGATGATGTGATCACTCATCTAGAGCCAGACATCTTGGAATGTGAAGTCAAGTGGGCCTTAGAAAGCATCACTATGAACAAAGCCAGTGGAGATGATGGAATTCCAGTTGAGTTGTTTCAAATCCTGAAAGATGATGCTGTGAAAGTGCTGCACTCAATATGCCAGCAAATTTGGAAAACTCAGCAGTGGCCCATAGGACTGGAAAAGGTCAGTTTCCATTCCAATCCCAAAGAAAGGCAATGCCAAAGAATGCTCAAACTACCGCACAATTGCACTCATCTCACATGCTAGTAAAGTAATGCTCAAAAATTCTCCAAACCAGGCTTCAGCAATATGTGAACCGTGAACTCCCTGATGTTCAAGCTGGTTTTAGAAAAGGCAGAGGAACCAGAGATCAAACTGCCAACATCCACTGGATCATCAAAAAAGCAAGAGAGTTCCAGAAAAACATCTACTTCTGCTTTATTGACTATGCCAAAGCCTTTGACTGTGTGGATCACAATAAACTGTGGAAAATTCTCAAAGACATGGAAATACCAGACCACCTAACCTGCCTCTTGAGGAATCTGTATGCAGGTCAGGAAGCAACAGTTAGAATTGGACATGGAACGACAGACTGGTTCCAAATAGGAAAAGGAGTACATAAAGGCTGTATATTGTCACCCTGCTTATTTAACTTCTATGCAGAGTACATCATGAGAAACGCTGGACTGGAAGAAACACAAGCTGGAATCAAGATTGCTGGGAGAAATATCAATAACCTCAGATATTGCAGATGACACCACCCTTAGGGCAGCAAGTGAAGAGGAGCTAAAAAGCCTCTTGATGAAAGTGAAAGAGGAGCGAGAAAAGTTGGCTTAAAGCTCAACATTCAGAAAACGAAGATCATGGCATCTGGTCCCATCACTTCATGGGAAATAGATGGGAAACAGTGGAAACAGTGTCAGACTTTGTTTTTGGGGGTCTCCAAAATCACTGCAGATGGTGACAGCAGCCATGAAATTAAAAGACACTTACTCCTTGGAAGAAAAGTTAGGACCAACCCAGATAGCATATTCAAAAGCAGACATTACTTTGCCGACTAAGGTCCATCTAGTCAAGGCTATGCTTCTTCCAGTAGTCATGCATGAATGTGAGAGTTGGACTGTGAGGAAGGCTGAGTGCCGAAGAATTAATGCTTTTGAACTGTGGTGTTGGAGAAGACTGTTGAGAGTCCCTTGGACTGCAAGGAGATCCAACCAGTCCATTCTAAAGGAGATCAACCCTAGGAAGGAATGATGCTAAAGCTGAAACTCCAGTACTTTGGCCACCTCATATGAAGAGTTGACTCATTGGAAAAGACTCTGATGCTTGGAGGGATTGGGAGCAGGAGGAGAAGGGGATGAGTGAGGATGAGATGGCTGGATGGCATCATGGACTCAATGGATGTGAGTCTGAATGAACTCCAGGAGATGGTGATGAACAGGGAGGCCTGGTGTGCTGCGATTCATGGGGTCGCAAAGAGCTGGACACGACTGAGCGACTAAACTGAACTGAACTGAACTGAAACAAGAGCAGGGAAAGCTCTTTCATACAGCAGAATCTCAACCAATAAACACAGACGTTAGGATGAAATGAGAAAAATCACCATATGGTAAATGCTAGAGAAACAGCTGTCACAGGCAAAAATCATTAATGGATATTAAAATTAGTGGATGAAAATATGGTGAAAAAGAGAACACTGACCTAATCACCACAAGATACTATTTACAAACGGTGAAAAGACTAACTGTAAAGTGGAGAAACCTGGCAGATATCACCTTAACGAAGGGAACAGGAGTCATGTCAATATTTGGACACAGTGATGTCATGGTCCTCCTGATACAACACAGAGAAAGACATCTGACACTTCTGTAAGAGGCTTGCTCAAGATGCATGACCTGACCAAACCAAGTAGAAAAAACCAAGTTGAGGGGCATTCTACACACTAACTGGCTGGTACTTCCTAAAAGTTCCTAGGTTGTGAAAGACCAAAAAGACCAAGGGGATGTTCCAGAATAAACGAAACTAGGATGACACAATCAATCTGAACATGTGCTCCTGGACTGGATCATGGGCCAGTGAAAGGACATGAGTGGGACGACTGGTGAAGTCTGAATGAGGCCTGTGGATAAGATGTGATTGAATTGATGTTAATTCCCTGATTTTGATGAGTTCCTCTGGTTATGTTAACATCTGGAGAAACTAAGTCAAAGACCTACTTCACATAATTTTTTGCAACTTCTTTGTGAGTTTAAAGTTGCTTGAAAATGAAAACAAGAAATTTTTGATACAATTCTTAGAATAATGCCAGATATATAATAGACATGCAACAGATGAGTTAAAAAATGTGCACTAAATGTCAGAAGCTAAGGGAAGAGCCATCTCCAATGGAGTCACATTGATCAAACCCCCTGAACAGCTGACCTTTAACAGAAGTGTGGACAGCAGTCCTGAAGAGACCACAGAGAAGGACACCCCAAGCGGAGGCACAGACAAAGACCTACTTCACATAATTTTTTGCAACTTCTTTGTGAGTTTAAAGTTGCTTGAAAATGAAAACAAGAAATTTTTGATACAATTCTTAGAATAATGCCAGATATATAATAGACATGCAACAGATGAGTTAAAAAATGTGCACTAAATGTCAGAAGCTAAGGGAAGAGCCATCTCCAATGGAGTCACATTGATCAAACCCCCTGAACAGCTGACCTTTAACAGAAGTGTGGACAGCAGTCCTGAAGAGACCACAGAGAAGGACACCCCAAGCGGAAGGCACAGCGTGGAACCAAGCCTGCGGTGCTCAAGTGCTGGTGACAGACAGAGTCAAAGTTCAACCGGTACCCACGGCCAGAGGGTGGGGCTGATGTGAAATTGACAGGCAAAGTGATTGTAGTTAATAGGACCTCTTGAGAGGGGAAGACATTAATGAGGGAATGGTCAACAGGATGAGTCTAAGGATGAGTCTAGTCTAAGGATGAGTCTCGGAATGGTCTAACAGAAGGATGTCCTTCCTAACAGAAGGATGAATCTAAGAGGTTTCAGACACGGAGACTGATGGGTTTCAAAGACACATGGAAACTTCCCTGGTGGTCCAGCTGCTAAGACTCGGTGCTCCCCATGGGGGTCCCCGGTCAGGGAACTAGATCCCATAGGCCACAACTAAAGAAAGATTCTGCATGCCACAACAAAGACCCAGCACAGCCAAATAAATATTTAAAAACAGAGACACGTGGAGTGACGGGGACAGTGACGGATACAAAACCACAGCCCAGGTAAAGGTGTAGTGTGCTTGAAGGAGGCTGCTGTGGCTGGAGGGGATATAGCGGAGGGAAAGAAGGCTTGCAGTGTGGGAATCGACTCCTTCAGAGCCCTGCTCAACCCACCCAGGCCAGAAGGGTCTCCTTCTCAGCCACGTGGTAGATGAGGCGCAGCGGCCGGGAGGTGCTGTGCAGCCGGGCGTGCAGGCGGTGGTACAGGTCAGACAGGCGCTGTCGCTCCTCCTCTCTGCTGTAGGGGGCCTCCAGCTCGGGGCTGCATTGACAGAGGAGGGTGGGGGACAGGGTCAGTCTAGAGCTCTCTTGGTTGGTCCATCTCCCCTCTGTCTAGGAAGTTCAATTAAAGTAAGGGAGCTGAGCCTCCTCCCCCATTAGACTGGAGGCTTCTTAGGGCCTAACCTCCCCATCAAACATGGGGATTTCTGGAGTCTTGGGGTGTTCCTCTCCATCAGGACAGGGGACTTCTTGAGGCTGGAGGCTGACTCCCGCATCAGGCAGAGACCCATTCTACTGCATCTCTTGAGAGCACGGCCGGCTCTCTCTCCAGAGTCTTGTCTGTTGAGCGGCTGAACTTTTCAGTTAGAAAGCCTCCCTACCCAGCCAAATGCCCACAGGGGCACAGCCCACCTGGTAAACTGGGGCAGCTGGCGGTGATGGTCAGGGATGTCCAGAGGCTTATAGAGGAAGTGCCAGAGGCCAGGAGCGCCCACAGCCTGCACACTGTAGGCCGAGGCACTGGCTGATGCAGCATTTGAGAAGCTGGCAGCCTCCCTGAGGGCACGCATGGCTCCGAGCGAGTGCATGCCCTCTTCGACCAGGCGCCGGCAGGTGGCCATGTCATGGAAGGCCTCGGGGTCGGTGCCCAGGAGCAGCAGGCAGACGGGCATGGCATCCAGGCGGGCCACGTAGGCGTAGAAGAAACCATCAGGATTGAAGCGGGGCAGACACACGGGTGCCCAGGCCTCGCCTGCCGCGAAGGCTGGTGCCCCTACCCAGTCCAGCAGCAACTGCAGGTCAGCGGGGTCCAGTCGGCACTCAGCCAGCACCGTCCGCTCCTGGGCGGCTGTCACCAGGCAACCGCCCACCGCCAGCACCGAGAGGGCCAGGCCGGGCGCTGTGCAGCGTCGGAGCAGCGCACCCAGAGCATCCCGCAGTGGGCGAGCCAGAGGCACACAGCGTACGGCACCCAGCAGCAGGGCCCCCGGGTCCCGCTCCACACTGTCCAGAAGTCGGTCCAGGGTGCGCTCCGAGCCAGCCAGCAGACGGCGGAGATCGTAGTTCTGCTTGCGCGCAAAGATGCGGGCCACGCTGGCGCGCGTCAGGGTGCTCACGATCTGTGCGTGCACGGCCAGCAGCTCCCCACGCAGCTGGGCAGCTGACTGAGGAGTCCTTGACACGGCCACCAGCAGCAGCGGGCCCTGCTGTAGGAACACCAGCTTGTGGTCCTCTGGGGGAAGGGAGGGAAGGGACGGCGGAGGGAGATGGGTCAGTCGTGGCACGAAGGCGTCACATGGGGCTCTTCCACAGTCCTCCCCACCCCCACCCCCAACAAGGCACACACAATTGGTCCAAGCCCACTCTGTCACTCCAGGGACACCAGGACTAGGGTAAGGACAAACTGGGGGGAGTTGGGACATTTGCAGAGATATGATGGGATGGTCAAGAATCAGGCATACAGCATGCAGTGAGGAACTACTGCATCTCTTGAGAGCACGGCCGGCTCTCTCTCCAGAGTCTTGTCTGTTGAGCGGCTGAACTTTTCAGTTAGATAAGCCTCCCTACCCAGCCAAATGCCCACAGGGGCACAGCCCACCTGGTAAACTGGGGCAGCTGGCGGTGATGGTCAGGGATGTCCAGAGGCTTATAGAGGAAGTGCCAGAGGCCAGGAGCGCCCACAGCCTGCACACTGTAGGCCGAGGCACTGGCTGATGCAGCATTTGAGAAGCTGGCAGCCTCCCTGAGGGCACGCATGGCTCCGAGCGAGTGCATGCCCTCTTCGACCAGGCGCCGGCAGGTGGCCATGTCATGGAAGGCCTCGGGGTCGGTGCCCAGGAGCAGCAGGCAGACGGGCATGGCATCCAGGCGGGCCACGTAGGCGTAGAAGAAACCATCAGGATTGAAGCGGGGCAGACACACGGGTGCCCAGGCCTCGCCTGCCGCGAAGGCTGGTGCCCCTACCCAGTCCAGCAGCAACTGCAGGTCAGCGGGGTCCAGTCGGCACTCAGCCAGCACCGTCCGCTCCTGGGCGGCTGTCACCAGGCAACCGCCCACCGCCAGCACCGAGAGGGCCAGGCCGGGCGCTGTGCAGCGTCGGAGCAGCGCACCCAGAGCATCCCGCAGTGGGCGAGCCAGAGGCACACAGCGTACGGCACCCAGCAGCAGGGCCCCCGGGTCCCGCTCCACACTGTCCAGAAGTCGGTCCAGGGTGCGCTCCGAGCCAGCCAGCAGACGGCGGAGATCGTAGTTCTGCTTGCGCGCAAAGATGCGGGCCACGCTGGCGCGCGTCAGGGTGCTCACGATCTGTGCGTGCACGGCCAGCAGCTCCCCACGCAGCTGGGCAGCTGACTGAGGAGTCCTTGACACGGCCACCAGCAGCAGCGGGCCCTGCTGTAGGAACACCAGCTTGTGGTCCTCTGGGGGAAGGGAGGGAAGGGACGGCGGAGGGAGATGGGTCAGTCGTGGCACGAAGGCGTCACATGGGGCTCTTCCACAGTCCTCCCCACCCCCACCCCCAACAAGGCACACACAATTGGTCCAAGCCCACTCTGTCACTCCAGGGACACCAGGACTAGGGTAAGGACAAACTGGGGGGAGTTGGGACATTTGCAGAGATATGATGGGATGGTCAAGAATCAGGCATACAGCATGCAGTGAGGAAGATGGAGAAAGGAAAACTAACAGAGCTAGAAAAACACCCAAGTCACATAGCTCCCACGCTCAGGCTCTCAGGCAACAAGGAAGTATCCAGCCAGTTACATCCCAGTGAGTCGATCAATCAAAACTCAGCAGAGTAAATGGATAGATAGACCCCCTGGACAGACGCCTGGCCAGCTTCCACACACACTGACTCACTCCTAAGTAGCTCCATAGTGCCCTAGGCAAGCCAGCCAGCCGGCCAGCCCTCCTGCCAGACAGGCAAGGTCCCAGTCACTGTTGCCTATTCTGCCTCCTGCCCCTTTGCTCACCAGCATAGATGGCGCGGATGGCATCTCCTGCGCTCTGCACGAAGGACACCAGGGCTGTCATCACACCCATGGTGGTCGACAGGGCTTCCACACTGCCGTACCTCGAGTAGATGGGCTTGCCGGCCTCACTCAGCACAAACACGTGCTTCCGCTTGCTGCGCCAGTCCTCGTCGCTCGGGTCCCCGCCCGGGGCCCCCGAGCCAATCTCAGGGCAGCCCAGAGGACTGCTCTCGGAGGACGCGGGGCTCCAGAGCCCATAGGTGCATGATGGAGCCTCTGACTGGAGCAGCAAGCTAGGTGACTGGTCCTTGGTCTTGGATCCTGAAAGGGAGCCCCCCCAGCAAGTCATCTGCCTGTGGACCCACACTAACCCCATGTGTCCACAGAACCACCAAATCCCTGCCAGCCCTGCAGTGATCCCTGCCACTGACACACACCTCCAGGTGTCTCCTCTGCCCCTCAATGATGTCTACGAACACTTAGGTTTCAATGACCTCCCCCGCAAAATCTCCAATAAGCCCATCTAACTTTCATTACTGAACCCTCTATTTCCCTACCGAATAATTATTCCCTTTGAATAACTGCCATTCCCAAGTTTGCAAAGCACCCCAACACCTGTGAATGGTCATCGATATCTTCAGTGAACTCCCATTTAATCTGACCCCTCATTTACTCTCCTGATGGCCACCATTGTACCTACTATCATCTGTGTCAGCAGTTATGCAACCCTCATTACCCTAACCCCTTATTTATCCTCACTGATGTCCACTGATCCTAGTGATACTATTGACTCTCCTGGTCACCCACTTATATTCTTGGGGAAGACCACTAATTCTCCCAAAGACTGCCATGATGATCCACTAACATCCAGATCTTTAGGACTCCCCCAACTTCCTATTCGTTCCCACTGATGCTCAGTAACATTTCAGTGACCCCACATTAACATAACTAATACCTACATCTTCAATGATCTTCAGTGACTGCCCCAACCCACAATTTAATCTACTCCATGTCCACTGCATTCCCAATAATGACCACCGTTGACCTCCATTAACATCCAAGGCTTCCAATGACCCCTACTGACTCCCCTGACCTTTATTCTCATTGATATGACTCTCCTTTATCCTCACTGATATCCACTCCCTCCTTACAATAACCACCATAATATACACTAACACACAGGACTTTAATGACCTCTATTTCCCTTCCCCATGGCCATTATTAACATTCAACAGTGAAATCCACAATTTCATTGCCCTCTACTGACTACCCTCCCATTTATTTTAATCAATGTCCACTGATCCCCATTGACAACCAGTATTATCCACTGGCAATTATGTATCAATACTTTCCCATAAAATCCCAGTGACCTCATATTCTCTCTCTCATTGACAGTCCCCAATTACCTCCTCCCAATACTTCCCAAGTTCTCAAAGACAACCTCTGGTTACTGATTTTCAGTAATGTGCAATGATGCTTTCCAACGACTCCATCAACATCCACTAATTCCAAAGTGGTCAATGAGCACTCATTCCCCAATGATTTCTGCTAATCCTCCACTTTATACCACTACATATACTCTGGGGTCTTCAAGCTCCTCCTACTGGTACTCTGACTCTTTAATTGTCTCACTGATGTCCACTGTCTCTCCAACAAGGATCACCATTAAATCCACTAAGATCTGGCTCCTTAAAGATTCCCTCCAACAATTGCCATCAACTCCTCAAACATGTAAATACTCTGAGTGTCCACTGGCCTCCACAGATCCCCTTTCCCACTTCAGTGATTTAAAGCCCCCAAAGACACTAACTTCAAAATAGTCCCCCTTTGACCATATTAGGGCTTCCCTTGTGGCTCAGCTGGTAAAGAATCTGCCTGCAACGAGGGAGACCTGGGTTCGATCCCTGGGTTGGGAAGATCCCCTGGAGAAGGGAAAGGATACCCACTCCAGTACTCTGGCCTGGAGAATTCCATGGACTGCATAGTCCATGGGGTCGCGAAGCGTCCGACAGGACTGAATGACTTTCACTGACCATATTAACTTTCTTTTGGTCATCATTGATCTAAACAGCCTAACCCCCCAGGGTCACTCTCTAACACCAACTGATCCCTTTCTGATTCTTCAAGGGCCTATATTCACACCACCTCCCCAGTGAACATCCATTGACACTCACTGATTTCCTTTTCACTCCTCAATGATTTAAACTACAACCTGAGTTCACAATGACTTCCCACTGACCCAAAGTATGGTTTAAACTACTTCCCTGAGTGCCAAAGACTCCTCTCTGGGCCCCCAAGAACCTTCCCCAAGAATAACACCCCTTAGGAATTCCTTCCAAGACCCTCGTGAAGGGAACGTATACCTGCTTTCTCCAAGCTTGCATCTCCAGGATCGGGTAAGTCCTTGTGAACTCCTCCACCGTCTTCAGCCTCCTCACTGGGGGATCGCATCTCCTCCAAGTCCTCCGCATCCCCAGGGACTGGGGCAGTAGTGTCTCCTCCGGCCTCATCTGCACATCCCTGTGGGGGAGGGGGGTTGGAGGGCGACCCGCAGCAAAAGAAACTTCTTAAAAGCTTTTACTCAGCCTGGCCTCCTTGCACACACTCCTGGCGTTTCAACAGGATCAAACATTCAAAAACACGACCACATACTTGCAACCTCCAACACTTCCCGCAAAGGAAGACTCTGCCAAGCCTCAGCAAATAAAGATATACAAACACCTGTTTTAACTCTGCATCTCAATTGGCCAGGTACCATTAGTTCCCGTAGCCCCGGAAGCACCACACTTCCGGGTGTGGCTGCCGTCCTGCCACACTTCCGGGTGCGACGCCGCTCTGAGGTACTTCCGGTTGCTGAGCTTTAGTCGCCCTCCGAGCCAGACCCCTCCTTCCCACCGCCCACTCGTGTTCCCTCACCGTTGAAGTGACCCGCTCTGCTCCCGAGTCTACGACGGATCTGGCCGGCCCGGTCTGCACTCACTCCCTCCGCGAGAGCACGTGTGGCTACAACTGGGGCGAAATGGGCCCACTTCGCGTGCGAAAGCCGCCGGCTTGAGGGGGGCGCGGCTCGCGCTCAGCCAATCCGGAGTACGGAGGGCGGACTGCCTCGCCTCTGGCCCAATATAGCGAAGCGGGTCCCTGAGGTCGTCCCGCCCCATTCCGTCTGAGTAGTGTTGCCACAGAAACCTTGCGTCAGGTCGCTGTTGGACCCGCCCATCCCTTGACTGACATTTTTCCGGACCCAATGGAAGGCTGGGGCCTATTCCTCTCTGCCCTGGAGGAAGCTTGAAGCTTAAGTCTTGATAGGTGGGATTCGCCAGAATGGAGGAAACTTCATCCTCCGTTATCCTCCAGGAAGGGCAGAGGCAAGAAGGTGGAGTGGACACTGGACAGAGGGAAAGTGCTTGACGGACTAGGGCCGCCCGCAATCGGAGTACCGTGCGCAGGCTGGCCATTAAGGGATTCGGTTGTTAAGGCGAGAGGCGGGCCTCTCAGAGGCAGGAAGTTTTTGTGGGTGTCTGGGGATTCAGGCAGCCTAAGGGCTTGGCGGCCTCTGGAAAAAAGGAAGCTCATGGCGCAGAGGGGTGAGTTTGCAAAGGCAGTGTGTAGGCTGACCAGGCCCTGCCCAAACCCGCGAAAGGCGGAGCTGACCTCACTTCGGAGGATGGGTCTCCGTGGGCGAGGCTGTGCAGGTTAGGAGCCCAGGCTTAACCGCGGCGCTTGTGGGCGTGCCTTTGGCAGGCTCCTGATTCCTCCTTGACTCCAGCAAGGCTTGATCATCACCTTCTTTGCTGGCTTTTTCCAGCTTGGGCAGCTAACCATTCACTCTCTGTTGTATGAGTTTCACCCTTTTGATGGCCTTATGGCCACTTGGGAGGGCTTATGGACCGCTTCTAATAGTGACAGGATTTCAGAAGCATGCTTTCTGTCTTGACGGTTTGGCTGAGGAGCCCCTATTCTTTCCAGATTGCCCGTGAATGTGCACCAGGGAGAATGCATAGTGAAAGTCTTTATATTTACTCCCTTGTCTTCAGTGCTTAGTAGGGATCTTGTCAGAGCAATGATTTCTGGTCCATGAAGCTGCTTCCATCGGTGATCAGTCCCACGTGAGGCTCAGTGGAGGGTTGGTCCCTTAAGTTCCATCTGCTACAGTACACTAGCTCAATGACCTGTAGGCAGTTGTGCATTGAGGGGTGTGAAGCATCAATCAGGAACAATGGCTGGATTTCAGGCTGAAGTGACCTGAAGTCTTAAATTGGGATTGTCTAAGAGAATACTCCTGAATTCTCTCAGAAGTCAACCAATACCTCCCTCTTTGTTCCAGTAAAGAAAAGATTTGAGGAGGGACACACACAGTGGTGGATTGCCCCAGGCTGAACTTCTCAGCTTCCTGAAGCCTGTCACATGTAGTTGCTACAACTGGAAGGAAAGGGAGCCACCCCTTAACAATCTATACTAGTTGTTTTGAGAAGTAGGCAGGGGGTCATTCCCCAGGCTTGAATTAACACTCCCCCAGACTCAGGCCTTGTCTCTCCTGGACGTACAATTTGAAAGGTTAGGCTGAGGCTAACTTTGTTTTTATTGTTTCAAAGGCTGTCTGGTACTCTTTAGTCTAAGTAAGGGACTCAAGATCATGTCCCTTTAAAGCCTCCTAGAAGAGTTTTCCTCTGAGCCCATAGTTTGGGATTCAAATGTGACAGAACCCTGCCATTCCCAGGTGCCTATGGGTCTTGGGTGTTCCTAAGTCTGAACCGCCTGTTGTCTATTGGGCAAAAGATCCCACTGTCATTAGGAAAGGAAAAAGCCTGCATAAGTGACTTGTTACTGACATGTCTGGGCCTCTTTCTGGGAGACCTTATATCCAGAATTGGCCAAATAGTTCAGAGTTCTGATGATGTTTTGTAGACTTTTCTCATATGTAGAGCTCACTGTGTGAAAACTGTCCACATATTGGAGTAAGAATCCTTTGTCTAATATTAAGTTTCTAAGGTCCCTAGCCAAGGTTTCCCCAAAGTAGTGTTACCCAGTGGATCGGGTCCTGCTGTTCACTCCTTACAAAATCAATGCCCACAAACGTCAGTGGAGAGAAAAGATGCTTTGAATCAGAATGACAGCAATCTGGGGGGAAGGTGGACTCAGTTTCCCCAGGAAGCCACTTCCGAAGATTCTCTTCAGCCCTGAAAGTGTTGAAAGGGAAACAGAAGTAATCTCAGTTCATCTCTGAGGTGGAGAGTGAGAGTCGTGGCCATCCTCCACTGTGTGCAGGCTTGAGGACTCCTCATGATCTTCCCCTAGATGTTATTCTTGTTCACACAGTGTGTTCAGGCTACTGAAGGGGAAGCTAGAGAAGAGATCTGGTCACCTGTTAACTACTTATTCCTCATGTCTACTGCTTTGATCCATGGAAAGAATCAACAAGTTAGACAAGGTATTGTGAGATTACAAGATTTGAAAAGTGTGCTTGGGTTGGAGTTGAGAACATGAGAGTGCCTGGTTTAAAAGTGAGTTACAATATACTTTGCTAAGGTGACACGGACAGGGGCTTCCTCCTGAGGGCAGTTGCCTGCAAAGAGCTGCTTCCAGTAGGGGAATTCTTAAATCCTTGATGGAGGTCTGTCCAAGCACACTGTTGAACTACCTGTGTTTCTGGGTCCTGCCATGTACAAGCAAATAGCTCAGGGGAGAAAGAGCTCCATCTCCTTTTCTGGGGTTTCCATGAGCGACATCTGTAGGCTCAAAGCATGCTCTGCTGGGTGGGCTCCTGATGTCAAGCTGTTCTGGCAAAAATGTTACTCAAGCTTTAAACTTAAGAAGGAGATTCTGTCCCCAAAGAGGGATTGAATACTCTGGCATATCATAAGAAACTGTGTTTCAGGGTGGGGTCCCCTAGTTGACATTCTGGAGATTTTAAGAACAAATGATTTTGTGCTTCTTCAGGAGCTCCTGTAACTGGGGTGAATTGAGATGTTTTCTGTGTCGGTTTGGTGCTTACCACAGAATGTTGTGCCCATATCTATTAGAAAGTCAATCAACTGTTCCCCACCATCAAAGTAGCCTGGAGCTCCTGTGGGGAAATTGGAATTGCACGCATGCGTGCATGCCTCTAGTTAAACGGAGCCCCCTAGATCTCCGCGTTTACCTTGAGTGTTCCTCTCTTTCTACCATACATGAGGCTCCTGGCTTCCTTGTATTGTTTTTGTTCCTATGTTTTCAGTTCAGTTTAGTTTGGTTGCTCAGTCGTGTCCAACTCTTTGTGACCCCATGAATCGCAGCACACCAGGCCTCCCTGTCCATCACCAACTCCCGGAGTCTACTCAAACTCATGTCTGTGGAGTCGGTGATGCCATCCAGCCATCTCATCCTCTGTCATCCCCTTCTCTTCCTGCCCCAGATCCCTCCCAGCATCAGGGTCTTTTCCAGTGAGTCAACTCTTCGCATGAGGTGGCCAAAGTGACTGGAGTTTCAGCTTCAGCATCATTCCTTCCAAGGAAATCCCAGGGCTGATCTCCTTCAGAATGGACTGGTTGGATCTCCTTGCAGGCCAAGGGACTCTCAAGAGTCTTCTCCAAAACCACAGTTCAAAAGCATCAAATCTTTGGCTCTTGGCTTTCTTCACAGTCCAACTCTCACATTCATACATGACCACAGGAAAAACCATAGCCTTGACTAGATGGACCTTCGTCGGCAAAGTAATGTCTCTGCTTTTGAATATGCTAACTAGATTGGTCATAACTTTTCTGCCAAGGAGTAAGCATCTTTTAATTTCATGGCTGCAGTCACCATCTGCAGTGATTTTGGAGCCCCAGAAAATAAAATCTGCTAGCGACGGAATGAAACACCAACACGGCCGAGTGGTTTGAATCTTTTTCTTTATTCTTCTTATTCTTCTGCTTCTTGCAGCTGCCTTATTTTATATATTTTTCACAACAATTTACAGGGCAAGTTGCCAAAACACTATGATTCAATGACTATACAGTGTGCAGGTGCGGGGCGAGATAACCTTTACCTTAACTTATTTACTGCAGCTAAGACTTTGTTTTGGGGAAGTTCCTTATCAACTTAGAATCCTTTTTGACCCTGGGTCTGTTCCTTTTTGATGGATCAGAGAAACATCCTTGGATGCAAGAAATGTTCTTTTCCAGGGGTCAAAGGATTCTTGGCTGAAGATCTCGTTTGCAAGAATATTCAGCCCTGACCAGGAGCCTTGTTTGCAAGAGTCTTCCCACCTCCCTTATACTTTGTTCCCTACAAAAGTTTGACACTGTTTCCACTGTTTCCCCATCTGTTTCCCATGAAGTGATGGGACCAGATGCCATGATCTTTGTTTTCTGAATGTTGAGCTTTAAGCCAACTTTTTCACTCTCCACTTTCACTTTCATCAAGAGGTTTTTTAGTTCCTCTTCACTTTCTGCCATCTGCTTATCTGAGGTTATTGATATTTCTCCTGGCCATCTTGATTCCAGCCTGTGCTTCATCCAGCCCAGCATTTTTTCATGCTGTACTCTGCATAGAAGTTAAATAAGCAGAGTGACAATATACAGTCTTGACGTACTCCTTTTCCTATTCGGAACCAGTCTGTTGTTCCATGTCCAGTTCTAACTGTTGCTTCCTGACCTGCATATAGGTTTCTCAAGAGGCAGGTCCGGTGGCCTTGCTATTCCCATCTCTTTCAGAATTTTCCACAGGTTATTGTGATGCACACAGTAAAAGTCTTTGGCATAGTCAATAAAGCAAAAATAGATGTTTTTCTGGAGCTCTCTTGCTTTTTCAATGAACCAGCGGATGCTGGCAATCCTGTTTTAGCCCAGGGGAATAACAACAGACTGGTTCCAAATAGGAAAAGGAGTACATCAAAGCTGTATATTGTCGCTCTGTTTATTTAACTTATATGCAGAGTACATCATGAGAAATGCTGGACTGGAAGAAACACAAGCTAGAATCAAGATTGCCGGGAGAAATATAAATAACCTCAGATATGCAGATGACACCACCCTGATGGCAGAAAGTGAAGAGGAACTAAAAAGCCTCTTGATGAAAGTGAAAGTGGAGAGTGAAAAAGTTGGCTTAAAGCTCAACATTCAGAAAACGAAGATCATGGCATCCGGTTCCATCACTTCATGGGAACAGTGGAAACAGCGTCAGACTTTATTTTGGAGGGCTCCAAACTCACTGCAGATGGTGACTGCAGCCATGAAATTAAAAGACACTCCTTGGAAGAAAAGTTATGACCAACCTAGACAGTATATTCAAAAGCAGAGACATTACTTTGCCGACCACGGTCCATCTAGTCAAGGCTATGGTTTTTCCAGTGGTCATGTATGGATGTGAGAATTGGACTGTGAAGAAGACTGAGCACCAAAAAACTGATGCTTTTGAACTGTGGTGTTGGAGAAGACTCTTGAGAGTCCCTTGGACTGCAAGGAGATCCAACCAATCCATTCTAAAGGAGATCCACCCTGGGATTACTTTGGAAGGAATGATGCTAAAGCTGAAACTTCAGTACTTTGGCCACCTCATGAGAAGAGTTGAGTCAATGGAAAAGACTCTGATGATGAGAGGGATTGTGGGCAGGAGGAGAAGGGGACGACAGAGGATGAGATGGCTGGATGGCTTCACTGACTCGATAGATGCGAGTCTGAGTGAACTCCGGGAGTTGGTGATGGACAGGGAGGCCTGGCGTGCTGTGATTCATGGGGTCGGACACAACTGAGCGACTGAACTGAACTGATCTAAATCTTTTCCAGTGCATTGCTTCCTTACAGTAAGCGCATCCTTCCTTCCCCAGTGGTGACTTACCTCTCTTTGGGTTACACGCTTTCCAGGAGTCCAACGCTGCTGCCAGGAAAGTGGTGTTCCACTTTGCGTCTCCTTTCTTCTGTCATTGTTCCCTGTTGTTGAACACGTTAAAAGGAACATCTACCAGTTGAGAAGTGTTCATTCCAAATGCACCATCTGAATTTTGTAATTTTCTTCTTATATCTGGGATAGTTTGTTCAATGAAGGTCATATTTACTGTCCTGATATTCTAGGGGGCCTCAGTGTCTGTGTTCCTATAGCACCTATGAGCTTGATAAATTCTTTGACTTTGTGTGCATGTGTGTGTGTGTTTGTGTGTATGCTCAGTTGTGTCTGACTTTTTGCTACCCCATGGACTGTAGCCCGCCAGAATCCTCTGGTCATGAGATTTCCCAGGGAAGAATACTGGAGTGGGTTGCCTTCCCTCCTCCAGAGGATCTTCCCAACCCAGGGATCGAATCTGCATCTCCTGTGTCTCCTGCATTGCAGGCGGATTCTTTACCGACTGAGCCATAACTCTGACGGAGCCTCATTAAGTTTTTGTTGTATCTCCTGAATTTTGTTTAAGCTCCTTTGCCTAGGACCTGCTAAGATGCACTTTCTATAATGCTCTAGGTGTGTTATGCCTCCGTTATTAGGATCCCAGTTAGGCTCAGCAATTGTGTTGTGTTGTACTCAGTCTTGTCTGATTCTTTGGGACCCCATGTACTGTAGCCCATCAGGCTCCTGTATCCATAGAATTTTCCAGGCAAGGCCTGGAGTGGGTTTCCAGTTCCTCCTTCAGGGGCACTTCTGACCCAAAGGTCGAACCCAAGTCTCCAGCAGTGGCAGGTGGACTCAACCAGTGAGCCATCTGGAAAGCCCCTAGGCTCAGCAATAGAAACTGCCAGATTTGCTTCTGAAGATGTTCAGAAGCACGCTAGATGGGGCTGGTGTGCCTCCTCTGTGAAAAGTGAAAGTGAAGTTGCTCAGTCGTATCCAACTCTTTGTGACCCCAGGACTGTAGCCTGCCAGGCTCCTCAGTCCATGGAATTTTCCAGTTCTAATGAAAACTCGATTTGTTTGACTCAGTTGTAATGAGGTAGATGAAACTGGAGCCTATTATACAGAGTGAAGTAAGTCATAAAGAAAAACACCAATACAGTATATTTATGCATGTATATGGAATTTAGCCTTGTCAAAAGCCATCCTCCATTTATCCACTCTCCATTTATCCTCCTTTTATTACTGAGGAATTGATGCTTTTGAACTGTGGTGTTGGAGAAGACTCTTGAGAGTCCCTTGGACTGCAAGGAGATCCAACCAGTCCATTCTAAAGATCAGCCCTGGGTGTTCACTGGAAGGACTGATGCTGAAGCTTAACTCCAAAACTTTGGCCACTTGCTGTGAAGAACTGACTCTTTGGAAAAGACCCTGATGCTGGGAAAGATTGAAGGCGGGAGAGGGGGATGACAGAGGAGGAGATGATGGACTTGAGTTTCAGCAAGCTTCAGGAGTTGGTGATGGACAGGGAAGCCTGGTGTGCTGCAGTGCATGGGGTTGCAAAGAGTTGGACACCACTGAGCGACTGAACTATTTAACTATTTGTCCCCAGTAAGCATCCTACCCCTGGAGAAGGGAATAACAACGCAGTCCAGTATTTTTGCCAGCAGAATTCCAAGGACAGAGTAGTCTGGCGGGTTACAATCCATAGAGTCATAGGGTTGCAGAGTCAGATAAGATTGAGAGACTAATACACACAAGCTTTCTATTCAAGTAATTATGAATGTCCACCCATTGGGAGGTTGAGTGGCAAAGACAGAAATAAAAAGTTCAGCCATGCAGGGTCTGCTCAGTAAGCAAGGTTAAGCACATCTTAAGAGAATGGATTGTGCATCCATAGAAACCCAGCTGGTTGGCCATCTGGAGTAACGCTTCCCATGGCATAGCAGCATGAGGGAAACTGCCCAGCTCCAAGCTCATTCTCTTTTCCACACGATAGGCCAGTAAATCAGGAGCCAGGTGTTGGGGCATGTAACAAGGACTTTGTTCAAATGCCAGGATTCTGAGAAGATGGTGAGCCAGTGTCCTAGAGAAGCATCTTACCAGGGCCTGGAAGCTAGTTTCTTTTAGAGAACAAAGAAAGGGGAGGTGAGGATAAAAAGACCACGAGTTGCTGCAAAGATGTGGTTTCGGCCAGACTGTGGGAGGGGATGTGTTAATTTTTTCTTTCCTGTATCTATTCACAGGTGGGCTGGTTCAGCATTTTTCCTGGGAGCTTAACAAAGGTATTTTAGTTTACATTCAGGCATGGGGGGGACAGGATGGGAGATAGGCCATTATGAATATTTTCGGCAATAGGCGACATTCCTTTAGTGACTACCTTGTAAAAACAGTAGAAAGCAAAGGTTAAAAGAAACAAGGTTTCCCCAGGGGTCCCGTGGTTAAGACTCCACCTACCAATGCAGGGGACAGTTGAATCCCTGGCCAGGGGAAGATGACACACGCTTCAGGGCAGCTAATCCCTGCACCACAGCTACTGCAACGCATGTGCCTAGAGTCCGTGCTCGGCAGCAAGAGAAGCCACAGCAGTGAGATGCCTGTGCGCCGCAAGGGCGAGCAGCCCCTGCTTGCTGCAGCTAGAGAAAGCCTGTGTGCAGCAACAGAAACTGAGTGCAGCCAAACGCCAAGAAATATTTTAAACAAGCAAAGAAACAAATGTGATTTGAAGTCAGATTCATTCTTCCTTTCTTCCCTGTAATAAGTCCTGGTATAAAGTAGGGCACGTGAGATAAAGCCAGGCTCCTGGCGAAAAGTAGGGTCAGAATACTTTAGCCAGAATAGGAGAGAGAAAGCCAGATCGCTGGCCGAAAAGTCCCGAAAACCCGAGATCAGGCCACTTAGGGGAAGTGCCCTGAAGCAGGGTCAGGTGAGGTAAAGCAAGGTCTGCAGACGTAAAGCTGGAAATTGGTATGGACAAAGGTAAAGCTGGGCCAAGTAACCTAAAGACGGGGAATGACGTAAATGAAGCCTCAACAGTGCCGCAAAGCACAGGAGAGTGACGTGAACCCTGGGAGAGGTCAGGTGCCAGAAGCGCAGCAAGAGGACTTAAAGCAGGTCTCCGTGAGGTGAATGCCAGGAAGCAGGTGAAGAGCCTGGGGCCGTCACAGTTCCAGGTGCGTCCGGTAAAGCGCGGCTCGTGGCTATTCAGCCTGAGGGTGTGAACCAAAGATGGGAACGCGAAGGAAAGCTGGGTGCGCCTGAAATAAAGCCAGAAACCCGCAGTAAGGGCTGGGTGCGTGATGCAAAGTCGGTCACCTGACTAAAGCCGGGAGATAAACGTCCAGCCAGACTCTTCGGTCAGAAGGGAAACTCGTTGATTTCCTTCTAGGATCTGGCTCCATTCTCTTGGATGCCGTGCCTTGTGGAAACTTGTTAAAGCCTCTAGGATCTGTGCGTCATCTGCATAATAATGATACAGTGTTGGTGGTATGCCAGCAAGGTCACTGAGGAAACACACTTCCTGAGTTCTGCATTAGAAAGATACATCCTTCAGTGTTTCCTCCCACTTGCAGCCCCACAACCCTCTATCCCCAATCTCCTGGTTCTGTTGAAATAGCAAGACTCCTCTCTTCCCACAGAAGCGGCTCTGTCCCATTTCATGCCTTTCTTCTCCTAGATGATCAAAAGCTTTGGGAGAACACTTACTATCTTCTAATTCGCTGCATCGTTGATTGTGACAACAACCATGAGGCCAGAGCCCCAGGCAAATATTTCCTCAGGTGGGCTTTGGGCCCCATGCCGATCTTGTCCTGCACAACTCTCTCTAATTGGGGCCCACCATGGGTCTGGTCACACAGAACCTCCCATGTAGGGTCTAATGCCCTCTATGTTGTCCCCAGGACCCTGAGCTGCAGAACCAGGAGTCCTAGGGGCTTCTTCACCTGCCTGAGAGTCCTCTGAGCGTCTAGAACTGGTCTCTGTGAATTACAGTGTGTCCTTTTGCAGAGGCATCTGGGCTCGTCTGGCCCTAATAGTGTGCCGTGTGCTTCCCCAAAGTTATAGCAAGTTATCTGAATCTTTGTACCTGGGCTCTGGTGGTGGCTCAGACGGTAAGGAATCTGCTTGTAGGACACCCGGGTTCAATCCTTGGGTGGGGAAGATCCCCTAGAGGCTACCCTCCAGGAAATGGCTACCCACTCCAGTTTTCTTGCCACGTGGATTCCTGAATGGTGCTGCTTTTTGAGCAAAACCAGGCTTCCTAGTAGACTGCAGGGAGGATAAAACTGCATCACGAGCAGCCCCAAAGCAGAGCCTGTGGCTCCAGGACCGTGGCTTGCCTTCCTCCGTGTTCCCTGCGGATTCTCTGTGGTCCTTGTTCTCCGAGTTCTCTCCTTCCCGCCTTCACTCCCTGACCCTGTGCTCCTTCCTCCTCAATGCCTGTTCCTGTTCCCACTCTGCTTCCTGATCCCACTGCCCTTCTCTGTGTGATCTGTTGCCTGTTTTTTCTTCCCTTTCCCCTCTGCCTCACTCTCATCCTGTCTCCATCTCTCTGTTCTGTGGCTTCACCAAGAACCAAGACTCTGTTTCCTCTTCTCAAATATTTGATTCACTTCATTTCTCTGTTTGGGGTAGCCTCCTGTAATGGAGAGCAGAGACTTTGTTGTCTTTTGAACTTCAGAGATAGATTTCCAAAGCAGACACGGGTTGCTGCTTCCCTGAATTCCTGTCCCGTGAAGAAGCCCCATTTGTCTGAAAACATTAAGTTCAGTCACTTATCCATGACCAGCTCCTGCTGCCCTCTCTACCTGGCCACTGTCAATGAAACTTCAAAGCGAGAGCCTCCTGCCCGTCACTCCACATCACCTGACTGGTGAGCTGTCCTCATCGCAAGGCTCGTGAGGGCTTCGTGGCGGCTCAGATGATAAAGAATCTGCCTTCAGTGCAGCAGATCTGGGTTCGATGCCTGGGTCAGGAAGATCCCCTGGGGAAGGGAGTGGCAACCCACTCCAGTATTCTTGCCTAGAGAATCCCATGGGCAGAGGAGCCTAGCAGACTACAGTCCATGGGGACTCCAAGTCTTACATGGCTGAGCAGCTAAAACACACACACATATACACTCTCCCACTCACTCATATAACTCCCCAAGCCCATCAACACTCCCAAACACCTTAGGACTCCCAGGCTCACCAGTCATCCCAGACAGATTCTTGCTAAGCCCATCACTCCTCAAAGCCCTCAAAGCTCATCAAGCACATGACTTCCTATCGCATTCGGGCACTTCTTTGGTTACAGTCCATGGAGTTGTATGCTTACAATGTTCACACATCAGTATGATAGAGTGAATAAGTACCCTGATTGTCATCTTCCCTGCCCGTCTTCACTCCACTTACTTTACTGTTTGAATTCTTCCTCACCCACAAGTCAGACCCCTGGCCCTGTTTTTTCCTCAGTCTCAAGTACAGTTTGTGTCTCTACCCGTATAAAACCTCACCAGATGCAGAATGCACCAGGGTAAGAAGACTTCTTTTGTCTTGTGAACCTCTCTTAAAGACAGTGGAACCCAGGAATCATCTACGAGAGGGAGACAGGGGGAACGTCTGGCCTGTTTGGAGTGCTGAGTGTTATGTTTGACTGTTAAATCCTGCAAGGTCTTAGCCACATACCGGAGGTGGTCTTGGAATGTGAGTGTGTGAATAGAAGGGTTGTGCCTCATAGAGGCCTTTGGCAGCTTGACCCTTTTTCTCTGATGGGCCTGTAAGCTTGGCTCCCCGTCCAAGTCAGGGCAGGGCTATGGCTCACGGCGTAACGGACAAGTCTGTAGAGAAGGGCGTGACGCATGGGGAGAATGCCCTGTGTTGCCCATTTCCTCCTCCTGTCTAGAATCTGGCTTTCCTTTGAATGGCCCAATTTCCCTCCTCCTGGTTTCCTGTTCTCAGAGCGCCTCTGTGGGGATCACACTGCTCAAAACAGGAAGTGCTCACATTGGGAGTTCAGGAGTAATACTGGCAGACTGGAGGAGCTAGGCTGCCAAGCCCTATCTCCTCCAGAACACCCTGGGGACTTTAAGAGGCCCAGGGGTGTGCCTGATCAAATGGACTTAATTCTAAAGAGAGTGATCAACCTGCTGTGTACAGAGAAGGGCTTCGGGAATGGTAATGACCTGGGGTCACGGCCCAGGAGGAGAGCCCTGGAGGAGAACAGGGCCGCCAGTGCCTGACCTGCCTGTGTTCTCCAGCCAAATGCTTGCTTGTTCCTGAGCCTCCCTAGGCCTGGGAAGAGCTAATGGTCTGGTTATGACCAGTGTGTATCCAGAATTTATGAAGACATGGTAACTGCTTTCTGACCCCTTATTGCCCTCTCACTAAGTCCTTGATTCCACCTGCGCGTCTCCTTGCTGGACCTGTGCTCTCCTGTGACTGCTACACATAGGGTCTTCAGGGTCAGGAGGACCTGAGACCTTTTAGGAAGCCAGCAAGCCATAGTGCAGACCAGATGAGCTAGTCAGGGCCTCAGAGGCTTAGATAAGAGGAAACCTGCTTCTCTCCCCATCCAACGATGAGGTATGGACTGGCCTTGCTAATGGCTTTGCTGCTGCTGCTAAGTTGCTTCAGTCATATCCGACTCTGTGCGACCCCGTAGATGGCAGCCCACCAGGCTCTGCTGTCTCTGGGATGGCCAACCCTGTAGTTTGGGGTAGGAGTCATGAGCATTATGCCTTGACTTGTGCTTGACCTTCCGATGAGGGCCTGACAGCTCTTGGTCATTCTTAGGATGAAAATGAAGCCATTAATGTTGCAGATAATGGGCCCAGTGGAGGACCTGAGAGTTTCATAACTGACCTTAGATCTTTGTGTGACTTTCCACAAGATCTAGCCAGGGCCTTGCCAAGACCTAATGTGTGGCTGCATCAGTAGCTGAGCCCTTCCATGAAACTGGATGGTTCGTGAATTCAACATTTAAACAAATTAACTTATCCCACCTCCATGCCCCCACCAAAATACAAGGGCTTTAAAAAACAGCTCTGAGTGAATGGGTTTGGGTGAATTCCTGGAGCAGAACAGATTCTCTTGAAATAGTAAGACTCTGGGCTCCCACAAATTCCCTGTATTAATCACCTGTTCCTGCTTTAACAATTTACCACAACTTTCGTAGCTTAAAACAATACAGAGTTGTCTTATTACAGTTCTGTAGATTAGAAATTCAACATGGATTTCATTCATCAGGGTACAAAATCAAGATATCATTTGGTGTTCTTTTCTGGAGGCTTTGGAGGAGAACCTGTTTTCTTGTTTGTGGTTTGTTTTTTTTTTTTCTGTCTTCTGTGATCTTCCTGTAATCCTTGCATCATGACCCCCTGCCTTTAGCTCCACAGCTGGCAGGGTTTCATCTCCCTGACTACTGCTTTGTAGCCACATTGACTTTTCTGACTGAGAACCAGGAAAGGTTCTCTGCTCTTCAAGATCTACACCATTAAATTGAGCCTACTGAGATAATCCAGAAGAACCTCCCCAACTCAGTCTCACTAAACTTAATCATACCAACAAAGCCAGCCCCTTTTGCTATGTAAGGTAACATATTCACAGATTCCAGGGGTTAGGACACAGGTATCTTTGTGAGGAGGATTATTCTGCCCATCTGCTATCGATTGAATTATAACATACACCCAAATCTGTCTGTCGAAGCCTTACCCCCCAGCATGATGGAATTTGGAGATGGGGGCCTTTGGGAGGTAATTAGGTTTAGATAGCTGTAAGGATGGGTCTTCCTGATAGAATTAGTGGCCTCATAAGAGGATACCAGCGAGCTTGCTCTCTCTCCACCATGTGGAAATACAGAAAGACAGGCAGTGGTCTGCAAGCCAGGAAGTGAGTCCTTACCAGAAACCAGATCTGTCATCACCTTGATTTTGGACTTCCCAGGCCGCATCACTGTGAGAAATAAATGCCTGCTGTTTAGCCACCCAGCCTGTGCTGTTTCATTATAGCACCTCGAGCCATCTAAAACATTCCGTATTCTTCAAGCCCATGCCTCAGTCCTATTTGTTTGTTTTTTTAATTACAGATGATCAAGACAAGTGAAAGACTATCTGAGTTCATTCGTGAGACTTTTAAGGAGGCTGACTGTTTACACCCAAATGTGAACATTGCAGGAGAAATTGAACTTCTCAGGAGGCACTTGCCCTAGTTCCTCATCTACGGTAAGTTGACTGTTGTCCAGACTCCTACCACTAACCCTTGGAATTCCTCGAAATTGTTCCTTACCCATCTTCCCAGGACCAAAGATCCCCCTCCCCGCACATTATTCTTAATGAGCCTCCCAGGACTGATCAGCCACCTCCCTTCTAAACCTGCCCCAAGGTGCCCTGGGCCTCTGGAACAGACTACCTGGAAACCACAGTGTGTTCTTTTCTGTGGGTATCTGCACACACCAAGGTGGCTCCAGGATATGACTTCTGTTCCCACAAACCTTTCTGAATCATAAGGAATTAAGACTGAATATATGCAGCAGGAATTTCTGGGAAAGAGTTCTCAGTGGGAGCAGCAACAAGTCACACTATGGGTCATCAACAGAGATTGTGGCTATGCCAGTTTACTGATTTACTTATTTTTAATATATTTGTTTTAAATTGCAGGATAATTGCTTTCCAACATTGTGTTGGTTTTTGCCATACATCAGCATAAATCAGCCACAGATATACATATGTCCACTCCTGCGCTATGCTATTTTAGACTGTCATGGACATGTTGAATATTACATGACATGGTTTTATTTCTTTTACTGTGCTGAATTTGCTTTATTTTTTCCTTGCAATCATATTGAGATATAATTGATGCATAGCACAGTATAAAGGCTTCCCAGGTGGCGCGAGTGGTAAAGAATCTGCCTGCCAGTGCAGGAGATGCCTGAAATGAGGGTTTAATCCCTGGGTCAGGAAGATCCCCTGGAGGAGGAAATGGCAATCCACTCCAGTATTTTTGCCTGGAGAATCCCATGGACAGAGGAGCCTGGTGGGATACAGTCCATAGGGTTGCAAATAGCCAGACATGACTGAAGTGACTTAGCACACAGGCACAGTATAAGTTTAAGAGGTATAGCATAATGATTTGACTTTCGTGCATCATGAAGTGATTACCACAATAGCTTTAGCAAACGTGCATCATTTCATATAGACAAAATTAAAGAAATAGAAAAAGAATTTCCCTTGTGATGAGAATTCTTAAGGTTTACTCTTGCAACAACCTTAATATATAACATATATAAACACTGTATTTAATAGTGGTGACCATATTTGCTCATATTGTACATTACATCTCAGGTGTTTGTCTTATAACTGGAAGTTTGTGCTTTTGACAGCCTTCTTCCAATTTCCCCTTCCCCCAATGCCTATCTCTGGTAACCATAAATCTGGTCTCTCTATGAATTTGTTTTTTCTATTTAGACATGGTTCCTTTGAAAATCTTTCATTGAAGTAAGTGACCAACCTGTTTTAGTTTGGAGCACACATTCTGGCCTACTTTTAGGCACTGTGGCTCAGCTATGAATTTAGCTTTCAAAGGCTTTGCAGTGTGATTCTTGTCTGGCTCACTTGTGTGCTCCCAGAGAACAATTTGAAACCTGTTTGGTTTCTGTGTTGTAATTCACTTCTCAAACCTTCTTCCGTGTTGATTCTGGCCATTTTCATACATATATTTCCTAAGGACATCAAATGCAGATTTCCTGAATTCCTTTCTTCTGCACCATCATTTCCATAAAGCTCCCCATACTCTCTAGTTGATATGGGAGAAATGCCATTTTGTTATTGTAGGGAAGCAGTGAGGATGTAGGAACAGAATTTCAAGCTCTGGGCAAGAAGACGACAGCAATCATACATATGTCGAAGGAGAGACAGACCTTAGAGAATTAGTCCGTGAAGTCACTAAACAAACAAAAATCCATCAACTATAACCACTCGCAAGGCAGCAACAGAACCTAAAGTCAGTACAGTAGACTATCTAAAATGCCATGTTTTCAAGAATTCATGCAAAGAAATAGGAAAGTAAGCCATGTGTGTGTGCATGGTGTGTGTGCATGGTGTGTGTGCATACGCACATGCACTCAGTCACATCAGACTCCCATACATAGGAAAAAAATCGGTCAATAAAAGTGTTCTGTGAGGGGGCTAATGTGTTGAACTTAGTAGAAAAAGAGATCAAAACAGATATTATAAATATGTTTTAAAAACTGAAGAATTAAAGTACAATTATATGACTCAGGAAACCTGGAGTAAATAAGTACAATGCAATAACTGGTGTGGATAATTCACTAGAGAAGTTCCACAGCAAACGTGAGCTTGTAAAAGGAAGAGTCTGTAGATCTATTGCTAGATCAATACAGATTGTCCAATTGATAGACATAAAAGAATGCAGAAAAATCAGTGAATCCTAACAGACACTGGGGAAACCATTCAACATATTACATTAAACACATAATGCTAATCCCAGAGAGAAGAGGAAGGGAAGGAGGGAGGGAGGGAGGAAGGAAGGAAGTAGAAATTGAATGGCTGAAAGCTCCTCAGATTTGAGGAAAATATGGGCATTTAAGAAGTTCAACAAATTCAGAATAGGTTAAACACAGCAGCGTTACTCCTACACACTATGGACGAGGTATACCTAGCCTAGGCCACCCTTCTAAAAGGCTGCCCCTTTGGTGTTCATGTCTGAGATCTTCCACAGTGTCTTCAGGGCTCTCGAGATCCTTAGGCGATAAATAGTCAACTGTATTTTATCCTCGTCTTTTGGGCGTGTCTGTGAGAGAAATAAAGGCTGGTGATGGGTTCACAAATTAACTGCAGCCGTTCTTCTTAGGCTACTTGACACTCATCACCAGGTCCACCTGCCCTGGACTCCATTGCTTTATTTTGGTTATCCCTGAAAACGGCCTTTTTTTTTTACAGTTTTGGTTTTACACTTTAACTTTCAAAATGAACTTTAATTTTGGAAATTTAGTATGGAGTTCCTGTATACCTTTCATCCAGTTTCCCCAAGGAAAGCACATAAATACCAGGGCAGTACATGGCACTTAACCATGGTACATTTGTCAAAACTGTGAAATTAATACTGACTTATGAGCTAAACTGTAAACTTTATTCATGTTTACTCAGTCTTGCCACCCACATCCTTTTTCACTTCCCTGCTCAAATCCTGGATAACAGATGACGTTGTCTCCTTATGTGCTGGCAGTGTTGCGTGGTATGTTGCAGTTTTCAGCCTTCCCTAGTTTTCCATAGCCTTGAGAGTGTTGAAGAGCACTAGTCAGGCGTTTTATAGCATGTCCCTCGTTGTTGTCTGTCTGGTGTTTTCTCTTCTTTAGATTTGGGTAGTGGGTTTTTCAGAGAATACCACAGAGGTGTCTCCCCCTTCTCATTGTATCATATCAGATGATACCTGACATCAACCTGAATCATCACTGGTGATATTCACCTTGATCACGTGGTTACAAAGGTGTCACCAGGTTTCTGCATTGTAAGGTCACTACCTTTCCATACTTTATTGTTTGAAAATGAGTGAGTCACTAAGTCCAGCCTGCACGCTAAGAAGAAAGCGAAATCCTCTATGGGTATCTACATGTGTTACGTGGAATTTTTTTGTAGGGAAGATTTGCCTCTTTTCCCCATCTATTTCTTTATATTCAATCCTTAATTTATATCCATATAGTTATTGATACTTATTTTGTTCTTTTGGAGCATAATTCTAAATTTTTTAAATCAATTTAAAGAGGCAAGAATAGAGAGAAAAAAACAATTCAGGAAAGAACCTAGGACAGGTGGGACAAGTAGAAAATAATAATATGATAGACTTAACAAAACAAAAATTACACTAGACGTAAATGTAGTATCAGTTCAGTTCAGTCGCTCAGTCGTGTCTGACTCTTTGCAACCCCATGAATCGCAGCACGCCAGGCCTCCCTGTCCATCACCAACTCCAGGAGTTCACTCAGACTCATGTCCATTGAGTCAGTAATGCCATCCAGCCATCTCATCCTCGGTTGTCCCCTTTTCCTGTCCCCAATCCCTCCCAGCATCAAAGTCTTTTCCAATGAGTCAACTCTTCGCATGAGGTGGCCAACTTAAAATGTACATTGTAGGCTAGATATATAGTGCTTGTAAAAGTATAAGAATGATAAACGTAAAAGAAGCCAAGAAATATGCCATCCAAAAATAGCCAAAAGAGTGCTGTGCTGTTATTAATTTCAGCAGTAGCATTGCCAGATAAGTCAGTTCCCAGTGGAAAAAGCTTCACTGCACCAGAAAGATGTAACAATTATATGTCTGTATGTGCTTAACAGCTTCAAAACAGAGAGAATAAAATTAGAACTAAATAGAACTATATTCATAAATCGCAATCATAATGGGAGTTTTGAAACAGTTCTCTCAGTAGTTGCTAAAATTACTGTTTCAGAGCAGACCAAAAGTATTTAGTAAACTTATAAAGAACTATAAATAAGCCAATTAACAAAATTAACCTGCATGACCTATATAGACCACTAGTCAACAACTTAAGAATATACAGTATTCAACAACTTAAGAATATATTCCATAAGAACTGAATATCTTTTCATAAGTGCAGTTACCAAAATTGATTAGGGACTGGACCATTAAGCAAGTCTCGACAAATTTTGAGTGTTTTAATTCTACAGAGTATATTACACCACATTACATATTGACCACATTACAGTTCAACTAGGAAGCTATACCAAATATATTTGGAAAATTCTCATGGTAATTAAGAAATACCCTTCTAAATAGCCAATGGGTCAGAAAATAAATCACAAGGGAAGTAAGAAATTTCAGTTGTGAAATTAGAAAACACTGCATATCAAAACTCGTGGGATAAAGCTAAACTGTGCTTTAGAGAGAAATGCATAGCCTTAAATGCATATGTTAGTAAAAAGGAAAGGTTGAAAATTAGAAAATTAACTGTTAATTCTATCCCAAGAAAGTAGAAGGAAGAAAATAAGAAAAAAAATAGTAAAATTTAGTTTAAAATAGTAAAAAATAAAAAATAGTAAAATTTAAAATAAATGTACAATAGAGAGTATCAATAAATCTTATAGGTAAAAGGTGATTCTCTAAAAGGGAACAAAATTGGTAAACCCTAGAAAAATGATGAAAACGAAAGATGAACAAACAATACTAGGAATCTGAATAAGAGCATAAAACTTTAGAACTTACTAACATTAACTACTGTAAGTAACAAAGGGTCCATATTCACAATATATAACCAACTCTTATAAACATATGTTAAAAACGCAGGCACCTCAACCCCCAGTAGAAAACTAGACTTGTGTATGTCAACAGTTAGAAGGGAAAAAAAAGGAAGCCATATTGGTCAAAAGAATAAAAAATTAATAAATAATCATGGAAATGCAAGTTAAAGCCACAATGTAATACCAATCGATACACACCTATTAGAACAGCTAATATTTAAAAGACAAACAACATCAAGTGTTGGTGAGAATCCATGAGGTCTGAGTGAACAGTCCTTACACATACACACTTCTAGGGAATTTGTGTATCATTCCCTGTTAGAAGAATGCACTCTCCTTTTTAGGATGCAATTTTACAGATAGTATAGAACACAGTTAAGCACTCTAAAGTAATGCAGAATATATACATTCTGCATTATAATGCAGAATAATGTATTACATATATCTATATATATATACACTTTATCCAGTAGTTACAGGTTGCAACTACATAATAAATAGAAATGCATGCATATGTGAATAAGAGACTAAGAAGAGAATTCGAGATTCTATCCATTGCAACAGTAATCATAGAGCCAAAAATTCTAAATAACATAAATGTCGATCCACCACAAAATGGATAAATAAATTTTGATATAGTGGCACAGTAGACTACAGTGATTAAGTATGATCAATATAACATCAAGCAAAACACGCCACACATAAAAAATATACACTATATGATTCTCAAGTGGTTCCCTCCTGAGAAGAAAGAGGTAAGTAGTAATTAGGAGGGCAGAAAGCAAACTTCTTGGGCTGGCAATATTTTATTTCTTGACCTAGACATGGTTCCATAAATAGTTGTTTTTGATAAAGTTCTGAACTCTACCTTTACTTTCATATATTTTTCTCTATTTGTTGCATGTCAGCAAAGTTTTATTAATGGCTATTATTTACTCACACGTATACATGTGTTAAATCACTTAATTTTCAAAATATAAGTTTTATAACAATGTTTCTCAATGTACAGGATCCAGCTCACTCGTGGACCACAGAAATGTCATGCAATTCCACAGAAAATTTATATGGGTAAGGACCACTCATTCATAACTTGGTGAGCTATTCAATGTTGCTAAAATTTAAGATAGAAATACTTGTTAACATTTAGTGCAACCAAAAATATTTTTGTAGTTCTTATCATTTTTTTTCCCTACTGGGACTGGAAATAAAAGAGCTAGATGGGATATAGTGACTTTTACTCTGGGTTAGACTTGTCTCATGGTTCTAAATTGTGCTGCTAGCCTATTCAGCAAGTTGAAAGTATGGATCCTTGGCTACCAAGACAGACAAGCATCAGAGTACAGATGAATCAGAGCTGGATTTGTAACATTTCAGGAAAAAGAAACTTCACGTGCAAAGCCTATTGATTATGACAATGTCATGTATCAGAAAGAAAAACAGAACCCTGGAATCAGATCTGTGTTCAAACACAACCTTAATCATGTATGAGCTGGGTTGGTGGTAATCAAGCAACTTAGTTTTTTTCTTGATTATGTGTTTATTATTAATGATGAAATAGTGGCTAGTAAACCAATGCTATATCCACTAACAAAACTGTCACTAAAAGGCAAAAGTCAAGATGCCAAAGAACGTACACCTTCATTCAACTAATATTATTTTTCAAGGTGACTAATTTTCTAAGCCTTTGTTTTCTCATCTATAAAATGGAGATGAATTATCTGCCTTCCAGATGTATTATACACATTAAAAATAATACAACATGCATACCAGTTGTGATTCATGGAAGACTGATGCTCGTTGTGAATAAAATAGCATTTCCATGGTCCCATTAAAAAGACACACATGTCTTAATAAACAATATTAAGGAAAGCAAGTCATCTACAAAACATTTTTAATGAATTAATATGCAGTTTGATTCTTTATCCTGGCCATGGGACAGTCTTTCAAGATATAGAAAATGGTCATCTCTGCAAAGTCATTCAAGTATTGCTCTACAAATCTCTCCCTTACTGTATGCCAAATTAATTACTGTGAAATAGACTCGGTTGTGCCATGCTGGTGTTTGGATAGTGCTGTGTATTGCAGAGTGTTTTATAGCTATTAATTACTGTCCTCACAATATTGGGAAATGGACCACTGCAACCTTCTTGGATCACTAATTAGACTCTGGCACAAAAAGGTCATATAACCTGCTGAAGGTCATTCACTGAAGAAAGATTTGAAGACTGCAGGGACTGAAGGGACCCAGTTGGGATTCTAGTACCAAAGCTCAGTTTTGTCATTCACTCTGTAATCTGGGCAAGTCACAGAATCTCTCTCAGTTTCACTTCCTCCTATGAAAAATAATACGAATGACTCACAGATATTGAGATCTAGATTCTAGGACTATAATAGCCTAAAGTCTCTTGAATAGAAACATACATTGACAATTTTATCTTCAAAAATATATCTTGCCATTTTTTTTAAGGTAATAATTGTCTGAAACGTTGGACTCAGTTGCCAAAAGGAACTAAATCCAAGAGTGAGTAGAACAAGGCTAGAGGGAGCCCTACAGAACTGTATTTAACCTTCAAAAGGCAGTTATGTCTAGGAGACATGGGATTTAGGGCAGGTCAACCAGGCTCCTGTGAGTTTGGCTCCTCCACTTAATAGCTGCATACTTGGGCAATTAACTTCACTTTTCAAAGCTCGTTACCTCCTCTATAAAACAGGGATAATACTTCTCTTAGGAAGTTATTGTAAACAGTAAAAGAGATGGTATAGACTAAATACAAAGTAAGAATAACTAAGAATACTTGTTTTGTTTCTAGTAAGGAAAATACCTAGTGGCTCAGATGGTAAAGAATTCGCCCACAGTGAAGAAGACCCAGGTTTGATCCCTGGGTCAGGAAGATCCCCTGGAGAAGGGAATGGCTACCTACTCTAGTATTTTTGCCTGGAGAATTCCGTGGACAGACGAGCCTAGAAGGCTACAGTACATGGAGTCGCAAAGAGTCAGACACAACTGAGTGACTAACACTTTCACTTTTCTTCAAGAACAAAGTTAATAAGAACTAAAAAAATTACTGCAGATGGTGACTGCAGCCATGAAATTAGAAGACGCTTATTCCTTGGAAGAAAAGTTATGACCAACCTAGATAGCATATTCAAAAGCAGAGACATTACTTTGCAGACTAAGGTCCATCTAGTCAAGGCTATGGTTTTTCCAGTAGTCATGTATTGATGTGAGAGTTGGACTGTGAAGAAGGCTGAACGCCGAGGAATTGATGCTTTTGAACTGTGGTGTTGGAGAAGACTCTTCAGGGTCCCTTGGACTGCAAGGAGATCCAACCAGTCCGTTCTGAAGATCAACCCTGGGATTTTTTGGGAAGGAATGATGCTAAAGCTGAAACTCCAGTACTTTGGCCACCTCATGCGAAGAGTTGACTCACTGGGAAAGATTCTGATGCTGGGAGGGATTGAGCGCAGGAGGAGAAGGGGATGACAGAGGATGAGATGGCTGGATGGCATCACGGACTCAATGGACGTGAGTCTGAGTGAACTCCGAGAGATGGTAATGAACAGGGAGACCTGGTGTGCTGCGATTCATGGGGTCACAAAGAGTATGTATTGATGTGAGAGTTGGACTGTGAAGAAGGCTGAACGCCGAGGAATTGATGCTTTTGAACTGTGGTGTTGGAGAAGACTCTTCAGGGTCCCTTGGACTGCAAGGAGATCCAACCAGTCCGTTCTGAAGATCAACCCTGGGATTTTTTGGGAAGGAATGATGCTAAAGCTGAAACTCCAGTACTTTGGCCACCTCATGCGAAGAGTTGACTCACTGGGAAAGATTCTGATGCTGGGAGGGATTGAGCGCAGGAGGAGAAGGGGATGACAGAGGATGAGATGGCTGGATGGCATCACGGACTCAATGGACGTGAGTCTGAGTGAACTCCGAGAGATGGTAATGAACAGGGAGGCCTGGTGTGCTGCGATTCATGGGGTCACAAAGAGTCAGACACGACTGAGCGACTGAACTGAACTGAACTGAAGAATATTTGCTTTGTTTCTAGTGAGGAAAGCAAAACATAGTATGGGTGAACTTCTGCTCATCTATACTGACATAGTAATACCTAACACGGCATCTGGTCCCATCGCTTCATGGGAAATAGATGGGGAGACAGTGGAAACAGTGTCAGATTTTATTTTTTTGCAGCTCCAAAATCACTGCAGATGGTGATTGCAGCCACGAAATTAAAAGACACTTACTCCTTGGAAGGAAAGTCAACACCAACCTAGACAGCAAAACAAAAGCAGAGACATTACTTTGCCAACAAAGGTCCGTCTAGTCAAGGCTATGGTTTTTCCAGTAGTCATGTATGGATGTGAAAGTTGGACTGTGAAGAAAACTGAGCACCGAAGAATTGGTGCTTTTGAACTGTGGTGTTGGAATGAGTTGCAAAGAGTCGGACACGACTGAACGACTGAACTGAACTGAACACTGAAAAAATTTTCAATACTTTTAGTAAGAAAATAGGATTCTTCTATTCCTCCTCTGAAATGTTCTGAACTAACAAAATGTGTTTTGAGTAAACAAAGATCATTTTAGCATTCCAACTGCATACTCTGCTGCTGCTGCTGCTGCTAAGTCACTTCAGTTGTGTCCGACTCTGTGCAACCCCATAGATGGCAGCCCACCAGGCTCCCCCATCCCTGGGATTCTCCAGGCAAGAACACTGGAATGAGTTGCCATTTCCTTCTGCAAAACATCAAAGTGAAAAGTGAAAGTGAAGTTGCTCAGTCGTGTCCGACTCTTAGCAACCCCATGGACTGCAGCCTACCAAGCTCCTCTTTCCTTGGGATTTTCCAGGCAAGACTGCATACTCTACAGGATGTTGTTAGCAACAGGCTTGTGATTATTGATAAAGTCACCTGCATGGTCATCTGGACTGTTTATTCCTTCCTTCATTATTTATTCAGTTATTTAACATTCGTCTCGTTTCCTTTTACTGAGCAAGTAATTGGCATGCATTTGATGGACCCTGAAAAGAACATAAAACCCCCATCCTCAGGGGGCTTCCAGACTATGAAGGAAGCCTTATATCAACAGATTATTGCAACAGAGCAATAATTTAACTCCATCCGGGAAAGTCTATTTAGACATCTTCTCCTCTGCAAAGCTGCACTGCATCTTGAAAGATGAGTAGGATTAAATCAGATGGATAAATCTAGGGAGCACATTATGGAAAGAGAGAATATGGTGCTAAAGGACAAAGATCAGCACGTCAGGTTAGAGAAATGGCAAGGGTTTTGTCATCAGGGCTGCATGGGGAGAGACTGAGGTCAGGGCACAAACCAGACTTTCTAACTCTAATTATACTATCATTTGATTCTATCCTTAACTTCTAACCACTTCTTATAGATCCTCACTAAATCTCTTGAGGATGCACTGGTGCTCTATCCTCTGCTCATTGAAAAAAAAAAAAGCTAATCCCAATAGAATGCAAAATGAGAATTTTACAAGTTCACTAGATATCACACCGTAAGCAGTACACCTGCCACATTTAAATCACTCAGATGATCTGCTGTGAAAAGTGCCCTGAAGATACATTTTAAAAATTGTGGAGAATCTGACAATAGATATCCATTAAGTGGGTGGTATCTACCAGACATTTTTGCTTGGATGAGGATGCAAAGATGAGTTAAATGCAGCACCTGCCTTAAAGGAAATTTTTATGTGATACGGTATACTAAGATAGCTAACACAGCACTGGATATGACAACAGCCTTAAGAGTAGGCCAAGTAGAATATGCTATGACACAGGAGATATAAATGGTGAGCTCTGAAAGGTGAATCTTGTCGTGCCAAACATCCAGCTCTGAGATTGGCATCTCTTTTAATTGAAAATGTCTATCTCATGCACATTGAGGTTTCAATGTCAGCATTACCACAAGCCCTACAGAACGCACAGCATTTTAATGGATAAAGTCAAGGGAGAGGGAATTCTAAGTAGAGGAAGTGAAGACAAAGTTTTGAAGGCAGGAATGTGGGATCAGTTCTCATAGCCAAAAAGTCATGGGCATGAAGCCCCCATGCAGATTCTGTTCTCCCTGATGCTCCCATTCCACCCTCACTTTTCCACAAGGTTCTCAGTGTCTCTTCCAGGTGTCGCACTGTATCTACAACAGGCCAGTTTATCTCCAGGCTTCCTTCCAGTTTTCATCCAGAGAGTACTATAAATCATCTCCAATTATCTCCCCTGGGTTTCAGGAAAGGACTTCAGTTTCAGATAAATATTTCTTAGGACGATTCTCTCAAGCTTTCTTTTACTAACCAGATTACTGGAAGGTATGCCGAATAAAAGATATCTGCAGGATAAATTTTCTGTGTGTTTCCAGAATAAAGTCTCCTTAGAGAAATCAAATAAATTCAAAGAAATACCAAATCATTGTTTGCTCTAAAAACACTATTCAGAAGTGTACCTGTGACAGATATCAGTTCCTAGGTTAAGATAGGGTGTGTAATAAAACTGGGAGCCTTTGACCTGTGAAAACTCCTTTGGGTGGACCTGCAGCCTACCTAGCCTCTGTGGTTTGAATCCATGTCAGCTCCATTCTTGATACAGGAAAAAATATTTTGTTTAATCTCCAAGGGTATTTCCCAACCTATTCTCCAAAAGTAGGGAGGGACCAGACAGTCCCAAGCTTCCCTTTACTGCCTCAGCCAGGAGGGCCCCCTGCATGTGTCTGTGTCTGCCTTCATAGGTGGAGAATGAGAACCTGCAAGTGCAACATTGCAATGAATACAGATTATCTGGCACTGGGACTATAAATAGGGTGCTTTAGAACCCAAAGCACATTCAGCCAGCTACTGTCAGCATAGACTAAGAAAGGAGAGTTTATTATTATAGTAGAAGCAAGCAAACAGGCTTTCCTTGTGAGTAAAAGCAGCACATAATACACTCAACATGCTGACTGGATTTTACAGTACAAATCACAGGTTGGTTCTGAACGGCATAGAGTTTTCTCTCATCTAAAGCTAAAAAGCACACCTGGGCAACTCACCATTGGGAAAAAGAAATTAGTCACTTGGTCGTCCATATTTTCTTGTGATGTTTTAGTCTTTGGGTGGGATGGATGTAGACATGTCTCCACAGTCTCCAGTGAGAGAACGAGATGGTGTAGGTGGGGAGGTAAGACACTGAGTAACTCGAGCTGGGGCCTCTGAGTACAAGAGGGATATATCAGCCTGCCCTCGGTGGCTGGGATGAGTAGACTAGCAGCTCAGGGTGGAGCGATGGCTTAAAAGAGCTTTCTGTAAATGAGACACGATCAAAGGAGGACTGACCTTCACTGGAGGTGTCGCAGCAGAAGGTGATTGGCCACCAAGTCAAGGATGCTGGACTGATCATGTATGCGAGAAAGGACAATGAGATAGGAATGGGTGGCCTACTGTTTACCTGATGTCGCTCCCATCTTCAAATGCTTTAATAAATCAATTTCTCAGAATACAAAGTACAGTCTTTATGGAAGAGCTCATTCCTTTTCATCCAGGGAAATGTACCTATTCTTCCATAACTCCATATAGGTTCACAGCTCCCTTGTCTAGCCACCTGGCAAAGGCAGGCTCCTCAACTGCAGCTAAGAGTTTGGAATATTTTCTCCTTTTTAAAAAGGTTAGTGTTGCCTGTGTTTCTATTACAAAAAAATGTAAGTTCTAGGAAATCTGAATTATAAGTGCTATTTTGAGTGCACTAAGGATATTACATAAATGAATCCTGTGAAAAATTAATCAGGACTATGAAAGAGATGGGAATACCAGACCAGCTGCCCTGCCTCTTGAGAAACCTATATGCAGGTCAGGAAGCAACTGTTAGAACTGGACATGGAACAACAGACTGGTTCCAATTAGGAAAAGGAGTACATCAAGGCTGTATATTGTCACCCTGCTTATTTAACTTATATGCAGAGTACATCATGAGAAATGCTGGGCTGGAAGAAGCACAAGCTGGAATCAAGATTGCCGGGAGAAAAATCAATAACCTCAGATATGCAGATGACACCGCTGTTATGGCAGAAAGTGAAGAGGAACTAAAAAGCCTCTTGATGAAAGTGAAAGATGAGAGTGAAAAGCTTGGCTTAAAGCTAACTAAGCAAACTAAGATCATGGTATCTGGTCTCATCACTTCATGGCAGATAGATGTGAAAAGAGTGGAAACAGTGTCAGACTTTATTTTTGGAGGGCTCCAAAATCACTGCAGATGGTGACTGCAGCCATGAAATTAAAAGATGCTTCCTCCTTGAAAGGAAAGTTATGACCAATCTAGATAGCATATTCAAAAGCAGAGACATTACTTTGACAACAAAGGTCCATCTAATAAAGGCTATGGTTTTTCCTGTGGTCACGTATGGATATGAGAGTTGGACTATGAAAAAAGCTAAGCACCGAAGAATTGATGCTTTTGAACTGTGGTGTTGGAGAAAAGACCCTTGAAAGTCCTTTGGACTGCAAGGAGATCCAACCAGTCCACTCTAGAGGAGATCAGCCCTGGGATTTCTTTGGAAGGAATGATGCCAAAGCTGAAACTCTAGTACTTTGGCCACCTGATGTGAAAAGTTGACTCATCGGAAAAGACTCTGATGTCGGGAGGGACTGGGGACAGGAGGAGAAGGGGACGATGAGGATGAGATGGCTGGATGACATCATTGACTTGATGGACATGAGTTTGAGAGAACTTTAAGAGTTGGTGATGGACAGGGAGGCCTGGTGTGCTGTAATTCATGGGGTCACAAAGAGTCAGACACAACTGAGTGACTGAACTGAACTGAACTGATGGGGGGTTGCTTTTTTATTTACCAGTTTATTAATCTATATAATGGTCCTGTAGAGGCTGAAGGAGCCTCACCCAGGTTTGGTTCGCTGTCCTGGATGATGATACCACATACACCTCAAAGGAACATGAGAAGTTTACTACTAACATAAACTCAGGACTCCAGGAAGCCAGAGCATTCCTTCCAAGCAGGTCTAAATGGTTTGAGAGAGCAAGGGAAAGAGGCAGACCTGGGCTGATCATGGTTAGGAAGTGGGGCAAGGCTGAGAGCGCCCACCTTGCAGTGGTCTCGTGGTTTAAATCTCCTGCTGGCACCAAAGGAAGAACTGCCCAGGATTTCTCACCACATGTCCAGAGGTGAGGAACAAGAGGGAGGGGTGAGACTTAAAAGCTATCAGACATCAGACATCAGAAAAAAAAAAAAAGCAGTCAAACTCCTCATTACAACCCACTACGGAGAAGGCAATGGCACCCCACTCCAGTACTCTTGCCTGAAAATCCCGTGGACAGCAGAGCCTGGAAGGCTGCAGTTCATGGGGTCACTGAGAGTCAGACATGAGTGAGTGACTTCACTTTCACTTTTCACTTTCATGCATTAGAGAAGGAAATGCCAACCCACTCCAGTATTCTTGCCTGGAGAATCCCAGGGAAAGGGGAGCCTGGTGGGCTGCCATCTATGGGGTCGCACAGGGTCAGACATTTCTGAAGTGACTTAGCAGCAGTAGCAGCAGCATAGAAATACATGCTACCTTTGCTTGGTTAACTCACATTTGAACCTCTTCCTAGATTTGGAGAATCCACCATCTTAGGCAACTTGTCTAGAAATAGGCACCTGCCTTATAGCCCCCAAGAGCCAAAAAGTCCCAGACACTGGCACTCTCTGAAGCCTGGAACCTTGAGTGTAGGTATGTAATCCAAGCTAATTCAAGCAGGAAACAAGTTTCATTCAGAGGTCTTGGTTAACGTCCAGCACTGGCAAAAGCAGAAACAGCAGTCGTGGTGACCTGCTGTAGAGGCTGTGGTGCCCTGTACAAAGTCTTTTCAAGGTGCAAAATTGGCTACAGTCACAGCAACCTGCCTCCCTTGTTCCTACCTATGTTTGGTTCTTCAGGCCTCCCATCTGTGAGCCAGATAACATCTTCCCACAAATTCTTTTCTGTTCAACCACCTGAAGTCAATTGCTGTTGTTTGAAATGAAGAATCCTGACTTGCAGAGGCACTCACATGCAGGCATATGTGCACACTCTGAGTAGGGACAGTGCACTACAGAGTGAACATAAGGACAGGCCAAGGAAATAAGCTGTCTAACTTTGGCTTGACAATAAGTCTTTGGTGTGGTGCTCAATAACTGGAGTGGCTGTTAGAAATATTTTCTAAAAAGGAAGTATATAAATAGAAAATCATAAGCCCTCAATTTTAGATTCAGCAGTTTTAAAAACCTATTTTGCATTAAAACCATTGATCACAAGTTATAATTGTAAGTTAGTGAGAAATCTTTAGAGAACAAGATGGATGATGCAAGTATCTGAGAATACAAAGTACTGGTTGTGTGAATATCCTGAAAGAGGTACATATAAACATCACATGTACCTCAGCAATATAAAAATTGAGTGTGTAGGCAGTTTATTTGCCGATGATGATCAGAACTTCTCCGTGACAGTCTGCTCTTTAAGTACATGTTTTATTTCATTTCTTATAGAATAGAATTCTTAACCTTGAGGCTACAATTACTGAAAAAATGCTTTATATATGTCTTATTGGATATTGAATTTACTCTCTATGTTGTTAGAAAACATATTTGTTAGACTATGTTTGTTGTAGCAAATTGAATTTAACTATCTAAGTTGAAATGTACACATCAGCTCTGTGATGATATTCTCATTAAAAATGACTGTGCCAACTTTATGTTCTACAAAAATATAAATGTCTTGAAGTTACTGCCTAGTCAAAGAGCAAACTTGTCTCAACTTAATCCTTCATGCAGTTTCAGAAAACAAAGCCTGTGGTTCTAAACGACTTATTTATAACAGCAACAAGAAGCTTCTTTCAGTCATAGAAGAAAATGGATGTCATTGTCTTCTAAATTATGAACAGTGAAAAGTTAAACATATCCATGTATATAGATATAACCACAATGGTATTGTGCTATCTAGGTTTGTTATAGTTTTTCTTCCAAGGAGCAAGCATCATTCAATTTCATGGCTGTCTTTCTCCTAGAGACACAGAGAGGTATATTATACCCAGGGGCAGAGGATTTTTATTTGGAGAGAGCCCCTGTGGACCTGCCTGAAGATTTCCTCAGCTGGGCCAAGGAAGATTCCGCATCAGTGTGCATGAATAGATTACCCAAGCTGGGGACCAAAGGAGAGCATGGCTGCAATTTACTAAAGATTGCCAGCATCACAGGGTTGAGAGCATGCGGAATGAATACTTGCAATCTATTCAGTTACTGCCTTCTGCAGCAAGCATTAGGCATCCCGCAGACAAACACATGCTGGATTCGACATCATCCATGATTGAGTGGAGAGAAAACCAGGAAGGAAACCCTTTTCTCTCCAACATCATCACTGGACTATTACCAACATGCTTTCAAATTTTTCAGGGACCTAGTTATTACCCCCAAAACATATATATGAATGTCCATAACAGCATTATTCATAGCACTTAAAAGTAGAAAAAAATCCAAAGGTCCATCAATTGGAGATAAACAAAATGTGGTATATCCAAACAATGGAATATTATTCAGCAATAAAAATCAAGAAAGTACAGATAGAGGCTATAACATAGATGAATATTAAAAACAATGCATTAATCTGAAGAAGCCAGACATAAAAGGCTATATATTATATGATTCCATTTATATGAAATGCCCAGAAGAGGCAAATCCATAGAGTCAGAAAGTAGATTTGTGGTTACCAGAGACTGGGTATGTTGGTGGAAAAGGGGGATTGCAAATGGTGATGACGTTTCTTTTTAGAGTAGTGATGCTCTAAAATTGATTATGGTGCTGGTTACACAACTCTATAAATATTATAAACATCATTTTATTTTACACTTTAATAGATGAATTGTATGGGATGTAAATTACATCCCAATATATACTATTGTGAAATTATTTTAAAAAAGAATCTTGGTGGGGGTTAGAGGGAACTCTGGGGAGGAAGGAGATGGTGAGAGGCTGATTAGAATTAATCACAAACTGTAAATAATTAAGTTATTATTGAATCAGCTAAACAAAACACCTAAAAGAGTTTTAATATTTTTTACAATTATCAGCAATGGGAGCTGGTCATGTACTGATTCTTTTGGAAGGCTGACTTTGCGATACAAAAGCCAAATATTTTGTTTAAAGATAGAGAGTTGAGTTAGATAACAAAAAAAAAGGTGGTATTCTTATCAAATTCTCTGGAAATAAGGAATTTTTAGAATCTCATGTTAAAACCAGATTTGTTTAGCAAGATGTGTGTGTGTGTGTGTGTGTGTGTGTGTGTGTGTGTGTGTGTGTATAGTAATCAGAGAGTGAAGGTGTACAGAAAGAAAAGCTGGATAGAAGATAAGTATTTCAGACTTAGGCTTTCAAGATAGCTCAATCTTGAATTAATTAGGCAATTGAGAAAATATAATTTCTTTCTTCCCTTTTCCCCTTTATTTTCCTCCTCTTCTCCCTTTGAATTTACCAATAGAAAAGACAATTCAGGACCAGCACTCCGATAGTTTGAGCCTGTATGACCTCTCCTCTCTCTTGCCTTTTCTATGAGGTCATTTCAACCTATCAGATTTCTTGAAATCTTCTTCGTGTCTTCATGCTCAAGAACACCATCAGCAAAATCACTCATTCTTCATTTAATCTGGAAAAGCCACAAAAACTCCACTTGAATGTTCTTTCCCAGTTAGAAACTCCATCAGCAGAAAATATGCCATTCCTCAGCTCAGGTCCAGCTCTTATTGTACAGTCCTGAGATGCTGCTGCTCTGGGACATAAGCGGCAGTGCCAGAAGGAGCACTCAAAATTCATATGCACGATCTCCCAGAACTGGGGAATCATTTCAGGGAGACTTCAGGAATGGAACTGCACAACAGTGCTGAGGAAAGGGAGGAAAAGAGGTTCCTTCTTTTCAGGCCCTTTGTCCAAAAAGATTACAAGGAAATGAACAGACACAGTGTCAGTTCTGGAAAGAAGTTACATGGCTGGAGAGCATGACAGGCAAGAAGTAGAGGCTCTAACCAAGAAGAGACTCTTTGTTCTCAACAACAATCCTTTCTATCCCCTGAAAATTCATCTAAAGTGTCAACATGAAGTCATCCTAAGTCTCCTGTTTAAATATGTCCTAGTCAGAATTCTCTTCTGCTGGGCATCTTGGAACACTTAACATGAGTTTTGTTTTATATTAAGTACCAGGGACAGGGGAGCCTGGTAGGCTGCTGTCTATGGGGTCGCACAGAGTCGGACACAAGTGAAGCGACTTAGCAGCAGCAGCAGCAGCAGCAACATGTTAATAGGTTGCCCTTTAAAATCTTAAAATGCTGGGACACCTAAAATGGATTGGAAACCATGGTAGGAGAAGGAAAAGAGTAAATATGCAGTTTTTCTTAATCCCAAACATTTTTGACCTTAGAATCCATATTCCTCCAGAATACTGATTAAATTCATGTGGAAGTCCAGTGTTCCAAGACATGAAGCTTGGAAAATATTGATAAATATCAAACTCCCATGGTAAAAACTGATAGTCGCTCAGCCATGTCCAGCTCTTTGTGACCCCATGAATCGCAGCCCACCAGGCACCTCTGTCTGCGAGAATCTCCAGGCAAGAATACTGGGTTGCCATGCCTTTCTCTAGGGGATCTTCCCTACCCAGGGTTGGAACCTGGGTAACCCACATTGCACGCAGATTCTTTACCATCTGAGCCACCAGGCAGTCAGCCCATGGTAAGCAGTAAGCCAAAAAGTTGACTGCATTCACTCCCAAAGAGCATCTCTTGGAATTTTAGTCATGCACAGTATTCCTCTATTGATATTCCACAGAGGAATTCCATGCTTAAGCAGATTTCGGGAAAAGTGCCCTTGCTAGAAATTATTTGATTTTTTTTATACTCCTAAAACATTCCTATTAATTTATATCATTTTCTCTTTGCCTCCAGGCATTACTTTATCTGAGGGAAAGGGCTTTAATATTTTCTTGAGTGAAATAATCACACATATTTGAGAATGTTACAATTAATTTCTAGTCTAAGATAGTCAGCACCAAATTAGATGGTGAGCCTGCCCCACCCTTTTTTATAATTGAAATAACTTGTATTTCCACTGGTTGTAGGAGAAGTTTCACATATGACTCATCCCTGGAGCTCCTCTCCTTCAATAACACCTTGAATACAGAAGATATGCAAGAACTTTTTTTTGAATCACAGAACAAAAGATAACAAAAGAGCCACAGCTCACCGCAAAATATAGACTAGGTGGAAGATAGGTTTGACCTATATTTTTCCTGATAATCTGTAGTAGCCATCAGACCTCTGCCACTCATGACTGTGTCCAAGCACTTTTAAAAGCCACAATATGGTCTGTCAGTTTCTCATAGGTATATATTCTACATATACCTGGAGAAAAAAGCAAAACCCTTTGACTGAGATTAAATGATGTCCAGAGGCTAAAATCAAACTTCTGGGATATTGTCCAAGGAAGGCCTAGCATGCAGGGTTTTAGCCTTGAGGACTGGCAGTAGTATCTCCACTATGGAGATAATTGACCCCTCACCCAGTGAGCAGATGTTCCTAAAAGGATGCTGTTTGTAGCAAAGGACTGCCCCAGGCATTTTATAGCTTCCATGGTGGTTTCAATAAGAAGCTAAAGAAGCTGGCACTAATGGTCAAGTATTGTCTGCTTCTCTGCATCACCCTTGTGTTAAGAAAGCTACTCTACTTAACATGGTAAACTTCTAGAATTTACACTCTACTGTATCACCTTCCCTCAGTGTAATTTGTCATTCCACTGCTCAAATATGGCTGTGAAAGAACAGTTCACCAGATCGGTGGTTATCCAGCCCAGGAGTCAAAATTATCCCAGTGTGTCATGATTCCTGGTATTCTGAGCTATTAAGTTGTTGAGAAGGAAGATAAGGCAAGGGTTGATCAATTCCTTCACAAATTCCTGTACTCATTTGTTCACCCAGCAACATTTATTGAACGCCTAGTATGTCCCAGGAGAAGGCAATGGCACCCCACTCCAGTACTCTTGCCTGGAAAATCCCATGGACAGAGGAGCCTGGTAGGCTGCAGTCCATGGGGTCGCCAAGAGTCAGATACCACTGAGCGACTTCACTTTCACTTTTTACTTTCATGCATTGGAGAAGGAAATGGCAACCCACTCCAGTGTTCTTGCCTGGAGAATCCCAGGGATGGGGGAGCCTTGTAGGCTCCATCTATGGGGTTGCAAGAGTCGGACATGACTGAACCAACTTAACAGCAGCAGCAGTATGTCCCAAGAGTTGCTAAGTTGATTCCTTAATTTAAATATGACCAACTCACACAAACCTTAGCTTCTATATACATGTGCTTACATTTCACATCTGGAAGTTACGTAGTTTTGGCCAGTAACTGTCTCTGCTATTCCTTGTTTCTTACATTTCTGGTTTCTTTTCCCTACTTTGACTCCATACCTCAGCTTTTACTCTCTTTCTAGCTAGTTGGTTTACATATCAAAAGGTTTCTCTGGAAAAATAGAGTCAAGAGGAGATTAATATGAATGCTTATTTTAAGGAACTGGTTCACATGATTATGAGTGCTGATGAGTTTGAACTTTGCCCAGCACACTGGAAACTCAGGTAAGATTTGATGTTCTAGTGTTGATTTTGAAATCTATAGGACAGGCCAGCAGATTGGAAATTCAGGCAGAGTAGCTGTTGCAGTCTTGAGTCTGAAAGTTGTAAGAAAGAGAAGTAAGGTAGAAATTCAGACAGATTTCCATGTTACTGTCTTGGGGCAGAGCTCCTTCTTAGACAGGAAGTCTATTTATGTTCTTGAGGCTTTCAACTGATTGGATGAGGCCCAGAGACATAATCAAGGTCATTCTCCTTTACTTAAAGTAAATTTACTGAAGATGTTAATTACAACTATAAAATGCCTTCATAAAAACATCTTGACTAATATTTGACTACACTGGGTACCATAACCTTGCTAAATTAATACACAACATTTAAGCATCACAGCTTGATATCCTGGATTTTGTCTTATTTTCCTTTGGTGAACATGTAGGATTTGACTTTCAGTTTCTGCATATCAGTTCTATATCTTTGAACTACTAACTACAACAGGTTTGTAGGTTGAGAGGGAATCTAAAAATGGGAATGCATATATGGAAGAGATTTGGTCCCACCCTTGAGGAACTTCTGCTGTTGGTAAAGAAACATTATTTAGAATACTGTATTTGATCATAAGCCTAAGTCTCTATAACAGGTATGTGTATGCAAAATGCTAGAATGACACAGTGGAATGAGGGATTAGTTCCATCTACTAGAGGGAAAGTGTGGAAGTGTTAGTTGTTTAGTCATGTCTCACTCTTTATGACCCTATGGATTGTAGCCAGCCAGGCTCCTTTGTCCATAGAATTTTCCAGCCAAGAATACTGGAGTGGGTTGCCATTCCCTTCTCCAGGCTATCTTCCCGACCCAGGGCTCAAATCAGGGTCATCCACTCGAATCTCCGACAGGCAGATTCTTTTGCCATCTGAGCCACCAAGGAAGCCCAGTGGAGGGAAGGTAGGAGGGAATTCACAAAGTTGAAATGCTCTATCTTGAGGAAGAATACAATGATTTGTGGTGGGAAAATGGCAAGAAAACACTCTGGGCAGAGGAAACTGAAAGAATAAAGCCTGGGTGGAATACTATGGAGTCTAGTTGCTCATGAGGAGCAAATAAAATGATCAGAAAGAAGATGGGAAAAGAAGATTGGGAACAGAATGAGAAGGACTTAGCTGTCATAATTAGTGGCTGTCACCTTAGCCTATCGACAACAACAAGACAAAATCTTCACACAAGGTACAGATGGACTGGGAAGGCTCCCATTTATAGGGACTTAGAAGATAAGGGGTAATTATCTCAGAAAGATGATATGGTGAAAGATAAAGAGGCAGCCTTGCCAAAGGGCTGTGTCATCTGATTTTCTGGGATAAATTTCATCACCGCATTGTCAGAATTAGATATTTGTATCAGCTAGCATCTTCCCAAAGGAACCCTATTCTCTTTCACCAGGAGGCCAGAGGTAGCTCACCCAATTTGTAGCTTGTCATCTGTTGGGATTTGCAGCTTCACCTGATCCACAGCCTCATTAACATTATGTGCAAAGGCCTTGGGATTTTTATGACTTGGTGTAAACTTTGTGATTGCTCGGGAGGTGAGCTGAGTTTGTGAGTTGCCCCTGACTTATCTACCCTCTATGAAACCTTTAGCTAATCAACTCAGTTTATAAAAAGGAAAGTGACTTTTTCCTTTCAATTATAGAAAAGAGGGAGGTGTTTATTCACCATATGACTTGGTCGCAATTGTAGCTTAGATGAAAATCAGTTGTAATTTTCTCAGATATATATGGTTATATAACTCAACCAAATATGAAATAAATTTTCCTGAGATGAAGTAATTCCTAAAGGCTAGACTCAAGGCCGATGTCAAGTGAGGTTTTATGTTGCCTACTTCAGGGGCCACCATACAGCATGTTCCATAACGTGAGCTTCAGGAGGTTGATCCTGAGGGCCAGGTTCATGTGGAATAGTGACCTGTAGAAGGGGGGTGGTCACCCGTGTGTAACCTGTTCCCTTGTTCTGACAGTTCAGAGTATGGATGAAGCAACTAGTTCATAAACTTATGCTCAGTATGGAAGACTTTGAATCACTGAGATGCCTTAAGACATTATTATTTTTAAACTTTTTTCCAAAGGACCTTAGAGTGGAGGAATTACCATTCTGCTTTCTCCCAACATGGAATCGCTCTCCTTCCACCTCCCTCTCTCCACTGCCTTTGGCCAGTAACAAAGGAAAAAAACAAAAAAAACATTAAGGTGAGTACTACCCAGTCTACAAAACACTGTGTGTTTACCACACTGTTCAAGGGTACCTAATTCAACGAGAGATCCCACATCTTTAAATGGGGTTCAAGATTTATTCTTCCAATGGGTGGAAGAATAAACATTCACTTTAAGTCTTCTGACAGTAAAGTCCAGTTATTTCCATGCAATATCTCCACCCTTATAAGGGCAACATACTTAAGAGAAAAGGGATCAGTTGTAATTACTTCAAGTAAGAGTGCCTTTCAATTCCTCTAACAACATGGTGAGTGCTAAGCTAAGAATAGTTAAGAAGATGAAGAGGAAGCAGTGCGAACCCAAGACTGCAATACACAGAAAAGGTCCTGACAGGGAAACATTCTTTATGTGCTGAATTTCCTAACACGCAGTAGCACAAGGATCCCCTAGTCCTCCCACTTTCAACTCCTCTATAGTTAGAACTCTCTTCAGCTTCTGCCTATCTTCTTTTTGTGGGATAGTTTCACAAGTGACGTCTGCTGTAGCTCAGCTGGTAAAGAATCTGTCCGCAATGCCGGAGACCTGGGTTCGATCCCTGGGTTGGGAAGATCCCCTGGAGAAGGGAAAGGCTACCCACTCCAGTATTCTGGCCTAGAGAATTCCATGGACTGTATGGTCCATAGAGCCTCAAAGAGTCAGACACAACTGACTTTCACTTCACTTCACCAGTGACTTCCTGAATACAGAGCTGCCCACAGGGCATGTTTCATATTGAAAAGTGTACCATTTATCTCACTATTATCAAAAGCTTTTGCTGGTCCTTTATGTCTTATTTAGTATTCAAAAGTTAGAGAAATAAAAGTTTAGTAATACCAATCCTACCCCTGAGAAATTATTTCAATGAGCCAATTAGATACAAAGTTTCTTTTCTAAAAATTATTTCTACTTACAATAGTCTCCAGAACAGTCTTTATCTTTGCCAGGTATGCATTGGAGAAGGAAATGGCAACCCACTCCAGTGTTCTTGCCTGGAGAATCCCAGGGACAGGGGAGCCTCCTGGGCTTCCATCTCTGGGGTCGCACAGAGTTGGACATGACTGAAGCGACTTAGCTGCAGCAGCAGCAGCAGCAGCAGCAGCAGGTACCTATTTAGGCACAGCTTTCCCTCAGAAAGTGAATTGCTCAGTCATGTCCGACTCTGCAATCCTATGGACTGTAGCCCGCCAGGCTCCTCCATTCATGGGATTTTCCAGTCAAGAATACTGGAGTGGGTTGTGATGTCTTTTTCCAGGGGATCTTCACAATTCAGGATGGAAACCAGTCTCTTTCACTGCAGGCAGACTCTACCATCTGAGCCACCAGGAGAGTTCCCCCCTAGAAGGCAGCATGTAAAACCTTCCAGGAAGTTGCAGCCAGCTGCATTAGACCATCACACTAGAATGGTCAGTGCATGGCACTTTTGGATATCTACATCCTTGTTTAATCCTATATCATATTGACTCTAAGTAAGGAAAACCACTAGACCATTCAGGTATGACCTAATTCAAATACCTAAGGATTATACAGTAGAAGTGAGAAATAGATTTAAGGGACTAGATCTAATAGAAAGATCACCTGATGAATTATGGACAGAGGTTTGTGACACTGTACAGGAGACAGGGAGCAAGATCATCCCCAAGAAAAAGAAATGCAAAAAGGCAAAATGGTTGTCTGAAGAGGCCTTACAAATAACTGTGAAAAGAAGAGAAGTGAAAAGCAAAGGAGAAAGAGAAACATTTACCCATTTAAATGCAAAGTTCAAAAGAATAGCAAGGAGAGAGAAGGAGGACTTCCTTGTGGTCAGTGCAAAGAAATAGAGGAAAACAATAGAATGGGAAAGACTAGAGATCTTTTCAAGAAAATTAGAGATACCAAGGGAACATTTCATGCAAAGATGGGCTTGATAAAGGACAGAAATGGTAAGGAGAAGATAAGAAGCAGAAGCAGAAGATATTAAGAAGAGGTGGCAAGAATACACAGAAGAACTGTACAAAAAAGATCTTCATGACCCACATAATCATGATGGTGTAATCACTCACCTAGAATGTGCAGACATTCTAGAATGTGAGGTCAAGTGGGCTGGGCCTTAGGAAGCATCACTATGAACAAAGCTAGTGGAGGTGATGGAATTCCAGTTGAGCTGTTTCAAATCCTGAAAGAGGATGCTGTGAAAGTGCTGCACTCAATATGCCAGCAAATTAGGCCAACTCAGCAGTGGTCACAGGACTGAAAAAGGTCAGTTTTCATTCCAGTTCCAAAGAAAGGCAATGCCAAAGAATGTCCAAACTACTGTACAATTGCACTCATCTGACACGCTAGTAAAGTAATTCTCAACATTCCCCAATCCAGGCTTCCAAAATACGTGAATTATGAACTTCCAGATGTTCAAGCAGCTTTTAGAAAAGGCAAAGGAACAAGAGATCAAATTGCCAACATCTGCTGGATCATTGAAAAAGCAAGAGAGTTCCAGAAAAACATCTATTTCTGCTTTACTGACTGTACTAAATGCTTTGACTTATTGTGGATCACAATAAGCTGTGGAAAATTCTGTAAGCGATGGGAATACCAGACCACCTGACCTGCCACTTGAGAAACCTGTATGCAGGTTAGGAAGCAACTGTTAGAACTGCACATGGAATAACAGACTGGTTCCAAATAGGAAAAGGAATATGTCAAGGCTGTATATTGTTACCCTGCTTATTTAACTTATGTGCAGAGTACATCACGAGAAATGCTGGGCTGGATGAAGCACAAACTGGAATCAAGATTGCTGGGATAAATGTCAGTAATCTCGACACCATCAATATGGCAGAAAGTGAAGAAAAACTAAAGAGAGTGAAAAAGTTGGCTTAAAGTTCAACATTCAGAAAACTAAGATCATGGCATTTTGTCCCATCACTTCATACCAACTAGATGGAGAGACAGTGGAAACAGTGGCTAACTTTAATTTTAAGGGCTCCAAAATTACTGTAGATGGTGACTGCAGCTATGAAATTAAAAGATGCTTACCCTTGGAAGAAAAGTTATGACCAACCTAGACAGCATATTAAAAGTCAGAGACATTACTTTGCCAACAAAGCTCCATTCAGTCAAGGCTATGGTTTTTCCAGTAGTCATGTATGAATGTGAGAGTTGGACTATAAAGAAAGCTGAGTGCCAAAGAATCGATGCTTTTGAACTGTTATATTGAAGAAGACTCTTGAGAGTCCCTTGGACTGCAAGGAGATCCAACCAGTTCATCCTAAAGGAGATCAGTCCTGAATAGCCATTGAAAGGACTGATGTTGAAGCTGAAACTCTAATACTTTGGCCACCTGATGTGAATAGCTGACTCATTTGAAAAGACCCTGATGCTGGGAAAGATTGAAGGCAGGAGGAGAAGAGAAAGGCAGAGGATGAGATGGTTGGATGGCATCAGCAACTCAGTGGACATAAGTCTGAGAAAACTCAGGGAGTTGGTGATGGACAGGGAGGCCTGGCGTGCTGCAGTCCATGGGGCCGCAAAGAGTCAGACACGACTGAGCGACTGAACTGAACTGAAGATTGGCTCTGGTCTTGGCCATATGACTTGCCATAGCCAACTGAGTAACAGTAAATAGAAGGTCTGACAGCGATTACTCATTGTGGCTTAGCCTCTCAGACATGGCTATTGCAATGTGAAGAAACTGTCTAAATTTAAAGATGAAATATCAAGTGAAGATAAAATTCCAACATTAATTCACTTTTTCAGTGAAGCAGAATTCAGGATGGGATTAGATGTGCAACACATTTATTGAGGGAAAACACCACAGGGAATAGAGGAGGGGGCTAGCAATCAGAAGACTCATCACGATGTTTTACAGGTCTGGCCTTTGTAGGAGAGGAGGAAGGAAGGGTACTAGATATGCTAAATGTGATTGCAAGAAAGTCTTAGCTATGCAGATACAGATTCCTGGGCCCAAAGTGGCCTGTCACACAGAAATAGGCCTGCCTTCCTGTGCCTTCCTTGCTTACTCACTGGCCCTTGGGAAATGCGGTCTCCATGTGAATAGGCAAGTGGACACAGAGCCAGGAGCTGGGCCTGGGGGTCAATAACCCTTCCCCAAGCAGGAGGTCCTAGTAATCTATTGTCAGGGCCACCTCAACAGATCTAGAATTTCACATTACTCAGTTTCCACTGCCAGAGAAAGACTAATGCATGCCCCATAAATTTGGTTGAAATAATTCAGTGGAAGGATCTAAATGGCCCAGCTTGATGTGGAACAAACACTTGGTCTAACTGGCTCTATCCAGAGAGGCAGTGTCGCATGTGGTCACAGAAACATGTCACAGAGAGTCCATCCTACATGTTGGTGAGACAGCTCCTAGAGGGGGATGCATTGTGAGCCAGCCAGTCATCAATGCTGGGAGGAAGAGAAAGATGCGGCCAGAGGACTGGAGCTCACAACCCCCGTTTTATAAGATCAGGATTGTAAAGATGGTCCCTGCAGTCCATGAGCTTCCATCTGTGACGGTAGTCCTTGAATCCTTCCTAACCTCCCAACTCAGAATAAACCATTCCTTCTCCTCTAAGTGCATGTATCTCTCCCTTATTACACTATGCTTTATATGAGGATTAAATGAGTCAACACATTTAAGGGGCTTAGAAGAGAAAGGGACCTCAGGTCAGTAAGTGTTCAAGTATGTTAGCTCCAATTATCAGTATTATTATTGTTAAATTCAGTGGGATCTGTACCCATCTCCTTCACTAGATTGTATATCCTTTACAACCAGGGACTACTTCTTGGACATTTTAGCACATTGCAGAGCAAATCAGTCTTCCAGGAATGCCTGGTGAATTGAATCAAATCTACTTTCAAGATCTCTAAGGATAGAGCCTCTGAAAAACTGGAGAGCCCCATGATACCACAATGTGTAAGCTGTTGTTCCATGGTCAGATCTTAATTATCCATGTGTAGAGGCTTCACTTGGATTAGCCACAACACATGTTTAATCCCCTGTCACCAAAATGCTTCTGAGACTCTGCCCTGAAAAAGATCGTTTGGGACTGGAAAAATAATTTTAGTAATTAGCCTATGCAGAACCTGATCAAAAGGTTAATTTTCTACTCTCCAAAGCACACAGCACAGACAGAAATGATTTTCAGATTCTTTACCCTTATCTCTCTGTTATATTAGTATGAATGATTGAGAGGTTCCTTAAAAAAATCACAATTACTGTGCTAGAATCAATGAAAATGCTAGAAGTGATGGTCTCTAGGTGGTAGGATTAGGCAATTTTTATTTTTTTTCACTTTTGTTTATATATATTTTCTTTTTTTAAATGAGGATGTTCTCTTAGTATAACAAGAATGTTCTCTCCTTCTCTTACCTACCTAATCACTGTTTAACTGTGTTAGAATAAGTTTCATGGTAATGATAAAAATTTCATTTGTCAAAATGCTGAGTCTCAACTTCCTCATCTGTAAAGTAGAATAATTCCCTTAAATAGTGGCATGAGAAACACATAGCGCAGCACACAGTTCATGTTCTTAAAATGTTTTAACTTACTTTTTAACCAAGATTTTGTGCTTGTGAGGAGCATACACCTCAATAGAGGATATCCATGCATGTCAGACATTAAATTGGTAATAGAGATCCTCACATGATATATTTATGCACTATAGCACACAGTCTTTTTCTGAGGTATTTTTGTCATAAATGTAGGTCCGATCACATGACACATATAACTCAGGCTTATTGCTGAAAAGTTTGATTCTTCATCTAAATAAACACATTAAAAAAACACATTTTTGAGGCAATTGCAAAAAAGAAAAAGTTTTCCCCCATATATATTTGTCCTTACCCTTTGCTTTCTTTCTTAAACAATTTATTAAGGTAGGGTTGACATACCTCAAAAGTTGTACATATTTAATATGCAACATGATGAGTTTGAAGATAAGTATGTATCCATCAATATATGAAAACCATCAATATAATCTATTCCATAAATATATCCATTGCCTCCTTTTAAAAGTTTCCTCCTACCTTCTTTATGCTTCCTGAAGAGTACAGAAAGTAACCCTCCAAGGCTTGTAGATTTGGAGTGCTACAGAGACAACAATTATATCTGCAAGGAGACTAATAATAAGAGAGAGACTAGTTTAAAAAAGACCTCAGATCAGAGAAAGTGCTTTAAGTAATGCAAGAGTGCTAAGGTATTCAACAAATTGAAATTAGAAATTTTTAGAAGAGCATAGTTATAGGAGCTTCCAAAAACAGTAATAGCAATGAGGATCAGCATCCAACTTTAACACATATTTGCTGAGTAATTGCCATGTGCCATGCGCTGGGTCAAGTGTCATGTGCTGATTTTACATGCATCATTTTACAAGAGCCCAATGAAGTATGGTCATGTCCTTTTGCAGATGCAAATACTTAGGTTTTGAAAGGTTAAATTATGCCCTTAAGCTCATGAAACTAGTAAATATCGTGGCCAATTTGTCCGGTTGGGGAACCTCTGCACCAAACCAACTAGTGTAGGGTAGAAGAACTGCATAGACCTTGGAGGCCTATAGATATCCTTGGCTTTGGATACAAGAATGGGCCCATAGAGAAGGCTGAGTATCCCAAACTATAGGGGAGAGACAGGCTTTGTATGGAATCATACAGTAAACTTTTAGTAATGATGCATGATCAGGGTGGCTATTCCTGTAAGAAATTTTAAAGAGTGAAAGTCTGTCTGAAAGAATTGCAGCAGGAGGATCCAGGGTTGGGGAGCAGCTATGTATGTGAAATCTGTTTATGCTTCGTTTATTAGAGGTGATTTGAAGGAAGTATTAATTTTCTAGGACTGCCATAACAAAATGCCTCAGAATAAGCGACTTTAGGAAATTTACATTTTCTCAGAGTTCTAGAGATTGGAAGTCCATGATAATGGTGCTGGCAGGGGTGGTTTCATCTCAGGGCCACGATGAAGGATTTGCTCCAGGCCTTTCTCTTTAGCTTATAGACGGTCAACTTCTTGGTTTGTCCTCAGCGCTTGTCCCTTTATGCATCTGGTGTCTCTTCCTCTTCTTATAAGAATACCAGTGATACTGTATGAGGACCCTCCTAAAAGACTCTGCGACCAAATATAGTTACATTCTGAAGTACTGGTGGCTGGGCTCTCAATGCATCAATTTGGGAGGTACATGAGTTAGCCCCATTATATTGTCTGATTGAAATAACTAGGAGGAGGGCACACTAAATCTGTGTAAGGCATGCCCTGTGCATCTCCAACTGTGAAAGGCAGCAGCTACTGGGGGTCGCCATTCCAGGGGGCTGCATTCAAATATGTCCCTGTCATATCCCATCTGTCCACTGTAAATCTACTGTGAGTTGATGTTCTCTGTCAAACAAAACTCCTTACCGCACTTGAAGGCATGTAGTGAGAACAAGTTGTCTGGTAGAGAACAGTGTCTGTGTTCGTTACTGGTAGGGCTCAGGGCAAGTGAAGATGACGGTATGACCCTTCCATCCTCCTTACCAAGCCAGCATGAACCAAGGTCTAAAAGAGGGTTGTGTTTGAGGAAGCAGAGTGATGTGGCTATAGAATTTCTGTCTGATGGCTGATGGAGAGATGGTTTGACACTGATCTAGAGTTAGCAAGGAATCCTGGCTGGTTCCGCCCTCTATCTTAATTCACACAGAGATTTACTAGCATGTTTGGCTTCCACATCTTTCTTTTCTGGTTATCTTATACCCTGGGTTCCTTTGAGATAGGTTTTAATGGCACATCCATGGAGGCAGATTGAAACAGTGGTTGATCCAGGGTGTCTCACGTTGATCACAGTTGGCAGGTAAAGCTATGCACTGCCCTCTCCCCTTCACCTTTCCAATCTCTCTTTTGCAGATATTGCCACAAAAGAACCTCCAGGGAGGATGATAAAGGGACTCATGTAATGGCTTTAGAATTGGAATTCAGACTTGTAAATGCACTTGTGGAGCATGGGGCAGGAATGGAAGGACATATTAAAAGGCAATTTTCGGCAGAATCTTCTAAAAACCCAGACAGAAATATCATCAACATGGAAGCTTGATTCACTGAAGCAGACTCAGTAACCTTGCAGGTGCCTCAAGCCAACAGTTGTTCCAAGTATTACAGACCTTGAATTGAGCCAAACAGCATCACTCAGATAGTATTTTTTTGTGCTTCAGTAAGAAATAGGCTATGTGTGTGTAACCTTAGTAACTTAGTGAATGCAAACCACTTCATGACCAAGCAATGTTACTTATCAGAGCACAACTCTTAGGCTGAAACCTTCCATTCTGAACCCCTAGACAGTCCCTGCACTATGACAAATTAGGGCCCAGTGATTGGAATAACTGTCCAAAATTTACATCTAGAGATGACACTGGAAAATCATGTCTCCCCATGTCTACACAGAACCTCTATGGGGAATTAATAGCCTGAGGCACTTTATAAGGAGTCACTAAATTCAGGCTTCAGGCAAAAGTGAGGTAAAACATTTATGTGATAACATCTCTTGCCATCTGCTGGTAAAGCCTGAGTATGTTGGGACCATAATTAGCAAAGAACAGTTTTTATTCCTTATTTCTATCAGGTGAAAATGTTTCCTGTTTCTAAGCTGTTCTTATTTTGTTTGTATTTATCATCAGACATAAACTGTCCATCTGATGCTTGACCTTAAGCCTAGGAGGTTAATTTAAGTCATTAGGACAAGGTTATGGCAAAATAAGTTTCATGGCAAAGAATAGTGAGGAACCCTGAGTCTAGGAAGCTAGAGCCCTTGTAGGACTTCTAAGAATCTAGTAAGTGGAAAGAATGAAGTATTTAATACTATGAGGTAACGCTCAGGAAGCTGAGCAAGTGCTTGGCACAAGAGAAACACATCATAACCCTTATAGTTCTTATAGTGTTATGTCAGGTGTCCATGCTTCCCTACTGTTTTTCCAGCCACCACAGGATGTCAAGACCTGGGATTCCACTAGCTATTTGTACTCAAGATGCTCTGAACGAAACCCATTATTGTCTGCAGTGAAGCTCCCTGGATGCTAGTAAGTGGTGGCATAAGGATTTGAACCCAGGTAGTTTGATGCTGAGATTCACACACTTAAACCATTATCCTTATACTTACTGTCCAGCTCAGGCAGCCTCTTCATATCTCAGCTTCTCTAAGTCCTCCTTGATCCTTTCTACCCCATACCTTTCCTCAGCCTGAAGGATAAACAGGGACTGGACTCCATCTCCTTGGAACTCAGCCAGCACAGAGGAGAATATATTAAGTGGCAAACAAATGGTACAGACAAGTTCCTCAGAGAGAGAATGAAATGTGATTTCTAAGGTCCCAGTTTTGTTTAGGTTGTTTTGTTTCCTGCAGGAATTTACAAATGAGCTCTCAGCTCCTCACGTCGGCAAGGAGTTTCTTTCATTCCTGGACTTTCCGCAGACTTCTGATTTATAATGTGTGTTCTCTGCAGATTGTCACAGAACAAGAATTTTGCCTAACCAAACATAATGGAGGCACCAGACCTCTGCTGACATTATTGGGGAGCATCAGCTTGCCTGCCGTGGGGTGTGAACAGTCATCCAGACAAGAAGAAAATAGCATAAAGGAAGGGGTGGATGACAGATTCTAAAGGGAAGAGCGAACTGTTTTGAATAGCAGTTCTAAGAACAACTTCCTGCCCGGGTTTGTCTGTGTTCTGGTTTGTGTGCAGCAGGACTGAGCAGATAAACAGAAGAGGGTATCTGTGCAGTGTTGCAAGTAAGTGGGACTGGATTCTAGCCCTGTTTCTTTTATTAATTAGTTTGCAACTCTGAGAAAGACCCTGACCTTCTTTAAGACTCAATTCCCTTTTTTCTCAAGTTGATATTATAACGTCTGCTATGAAGATCAAAAGATAAGAAAGATGTAAATTGATTTTAATTCATTCATATATTCAAGAACTATGCACTGAGCTCCAAATAAGATGCAGTCTCTGTGGTCTGAGATTGTAGGAGGAGGCCCGTATGCTAGAATCTGAGCCGTTCTCTCTACTCTTTCCATGTCTAAGATGAACCCAATATTGTTTTCTTCCCTGACACTCACAATCAAAGTATTTTACATTTAAGAGAAAAGAGTGAACAAAAAGAAAAGGAAAAGCTTTGAAAGGATATATATAACCACTATTTTGAACCAACTTAAGTATTCTGTTGAAGCCACTTCTGAAGAATCTAGTGGTCTTGTTGTCAACATCATCTCTGGAGAGAGATCACCATGGTTTAAATCCTACTATGTATTGGCTAAGTAATCTGGGAAAAATATTTAGTCTCATAAACCTCTTCCCCCACTTAAAAGAAACACAGATGATAACTATATCACAGAACTGTTCTAAGGATTAAATGAATATATTAATGAGTATAGATAGAAAAGAAAGGAAGCAATATTTAATGACTCACTTAAAAACCTAAGGCAAAACAAGACCTGAAATATACACATTTATTCAGCATACTGCTGGTTAAATGCCTTAAATTATATATTTGTGATATGTAAATACACATTGCTCATGTAAGCGTACTCCAAGGGAATCTAACTTCAACTTCAAAAAACATGGCCATGAGAGTGATAATAATTACAATGCTTTGAATGCCCCATTCTTAGTGCTACACTAAGTAATTTACATATATTACTTCATATAACTCTTTAAAATATCAGTTACAGAGATGTGAATGGACCTAGAGACTATCATACAGAGTGAAGTTAAGTCAGAAAAACAAACATTGCATATTAATGCATATATATGGAATCTAGAAAATGGTACAGATGGGCCTATTTGCAAAGCAGAAATAGAGCACGGATGAAGAGAACAGACATATGGACACCAAGCGGGAAGAGGGGGCGGGATGAATTAGGAGCCCAGGATTGATGTATATACACTATCGATTATTGTTGTTCAGTTGCTAAATCATGTCCGACTCTTTTGCAACCCTATGGACTAGCCCACCAGACTCCTCTGTCCATGGGATTTCCTGGCAAGAATACTGGAATTGGTTGCCATTTCCTTCTCTAGGGGATCTTCCCAATGCAGGGATCACAGCCAGGTCATCTGTATTACAGGTGGATTCCTTACCATTGAGCCACCAGGGAAACCAACACTACTGATACTATATATAAAATAGATAACTAATGAGAACCTACTGTCTAGCACAGGGAGCTCTACTCAATGCTGTCTGATGACCTAAATGGGAAAGAAATCTTAAAAAAAAGGGGGATATATGCAGAGCTGATCACTTTGCTGTACAGCAGAAACTAACACAGGGTGGTGAAGCAACCATACTCCAATAAATTTGTTTTAAAGATACCAGCAGATTGGATTGTTATCACCAACTTACAGATGAGAAAATGAAGGTGAAGTGAATTTAAACATCTTGTCCAAAGTTGTACAGGTGGTCGGTAGTGGAATCAGCCTTTGAACTCAGGCGGTTGTACTATAGCATCTGAATTCTTAACCACTCTGCAGCTTAACAGATCTGATCGCCTTTTGAGCTTTGTGCCCCTTGTGGCCTGGTGTACCCGCATCCTGTGAGCCAGATGGAATCACTCGATCAGTCCCCGGGTCAGGGGTGGCCAGTCTTCTCATCGTCTCCTATACTAGACCTGAGTGACTGCAGAGGCTGTGTCCCACCTCCCATCAATAGGAAGGACAGGGCAGCAGCGGTGAGGGAGTAGGGGGAGGGAGCTGCAGCGTCAGCACAGCTTCCATCTGGAGTTAGCTCCTAGACTTGAGGATGGTGATGCTGAGGTCAAATTTATTATTTAACAGGGCAGCTGAACAAAAAAGAGTTCCTTTGGTAGGGCCTTGATGAAAGGTTCTCAAACATTTGAAGATCAAAGTGGTCTAATTCTTAAAAGTGGTTACCCTTTAAAGAAAGACCTTTTTTTCTACAAGGGAGAGGGATGATTAACTTTGGAAGGAGTTAAAAGGCAGAAAGTTAATGGGTTAACTGGTTAGGTGACAGAAAATGAGAACCAAGATCAAAATTTACCACTATATACTGTGGAAATGAGATTTAATAAGAAAGGAGGGAAATAATCAGGGGAGACAGAAAGAGAGTAGCTGAGGACCTGTTCTGACTTCCCCTTGAGTCAGACTGCATTCTTTGTGGGTTAGCAGGCAGGAGGGCAGGAGGACAGGTACCATTCTGCTCCTCTGTGGCCTTGGCCTCTGCGCCTGTGTTTTTTCCCTGCAATGCTAGAGTCTTTCAGATCTGCATGAGAACGCAGGAAAAGAGAGGACACATTAGAGTGAGAATATCCACTGACCGTGTCAGCATCTCCAAACAGCTGTCTACAGAAACTTCCTCTGATCTGGCCAGCATCTGGCTAAACCGTCTGTTTCTGTCTCTCCTCTCCTGACTAACCTCTGGGTTGCTTACATGTGAATGGATGACATTTTACAGAAATGATAATAGTCAGCATTTGATGGTAGGATGCTCATAAAATATACTGTCTAAATCACAATACTTCTGACAGTGTCAAGGTGCCACTGATAGGCATAAAGCAAGATAGTCCTAGGCAAATGCAAGCCATACGGTCATTCTATGTATTGAATATTTACTGTGTGCCAGGTACTAGACAAAGGACTTTGAAGGTTTTATCTCATTTATTCCTGCCAACAGTCCTCTAAAGGAAGAGTTAGTGTGATCTTCATCTTATAGACAAGGAAACTGAGTTCTGGAAATCTCCCCAAGGCTGTCATTCAAACCCAGACAGAAGTGCTGAGTGTGTGCATGAGCCTGAGACAGCCAGCACCCTGAGGCCTAACACGGCTCTGTGGACATTGGTGCAGCCACAGCTTTGCCATCAGCTGCTCAGCCATCTTTCAATCTTAAGCTATGCCTCCTTTTCCCACTAGGATACCACCTCCCCACCCTGACCACCTGGGCCAAGTACACAAGAAGCCACAAGTGACAACCTGAAGGACTCAATATTGTACTGAATTCAGTAGCTACCTGATTAGGTACCACAATTACTCCCCTCACAGGCACAGAAACTCTTGAAATGTCTCTCCTTTTCTCCTGGTAAGTAAGGAAAACCTTCTCAGAAATGATTACACTATAGCCCAAGAGGCAGCAAACAGATGGAATGGGAGAAGGGTCCTTCAGAGGAGAGTCATGTGCCCTCTTATAAAATTTAAATACAAATTAATCTTCAAAGAGGGCTCCTACCTGTTGAAGACATGGCCTCATTGTAATAACTTCAGAAGACAAAAGGGAGAATGTGATGATAAATGGGAAAAGGGGGGAACACCCTACAATTTCTTTCTTCATTTATCCACTAAGGAGGCATGTATGGCTGTGCTATTCAGCAGCTCTTTGCACATGGGCACATTAATCTAATTCTCTGAAATTCAATTTCCTCCTCCTTATAAAGGAGAAATAACATCTACTTTGAAATATAGGAGATATTATTATCTTCTATAATAGGGTTCAAGGACATGATCTAGATATACCATTTGACTCAACAAACTGTAGGTATAAGTATTTCTCACACAAAGACAGGCAGAGGTTCCAACCCTGGGCTTGTAGCTTCCGTTCCTGTCCACGGCCTCCCAGAACACAGTCATCACAAAGACCAAAATGCTCTGAGGGAGCCAACCAATCCACAGCAATGATTCAAGTGAAGCAGAAGGTACTCCCTAGATCTGCCGGCTATGGAACCTGAAGCGGGTCTTTGCATGTCTGAAAAGCACAAGCACTCAAGAAAATGAGAACAGAAAACCTGTCAGTCCAGAAAGAGAGACAGGGCTGCACTGGAGAAAGTATTTTAGAATGAGATAGATGTAACTATGAATCCAACCAAGTTTGGCTCCTTTGTAGCTATGCTTTCCCAAGAAAGCTTTCCAGACTTTATTTTTTTTCATCAGTGAGAAGGGATGAAAGAAGAGCCAACGGGACAATAGTGAAGACTGAAGAGAGGGCATAGAAAGCTCCTGTGAAAGTGAAACGTGAAAGTCGCTCAGTCGTGCCCAACTCTGCCTTGGACCCCTAGGCCAGAACACTGGAGTGTGTAGCCTTTCCCTTCTCCAGGGGATCTTCCTAACCCAAGGATCAAACTCAGGTCTCTCGCATTACAGGCAGATTCTTTACCATCTGAGCTACAAAAGAAACCCATAGAAAGCTCCTGTAGCTCATTCAATTAATCATGAGTGTGATTTTTATTTCATCTTTGCACACAAGGGACAAAGACTCCTCTTAGAAATATTTGCATATTCTCTTACATATAATACGAAACAAGAATACTCATGCAATCACTGTATGAGACACCATACATTATGAGATATCACTGATACAAAGAGACAAAAATGTTTGGTTAAAAGTCACTGGATTCTTGACTGATTATCAGCTGGCAGTTAACTAGGAGGATGAGTAAGGACTTACCCTTAAAGTGTATTAGAAACTTGTTTAAGCATTTTATCGAGAAGTATGTTTTCCTCCCAGAGGACACTGAATAAAACAACCCAAAATTTTCTGACCCAAACAAGGTGGCAAATAAATTTTCTTTTACCCTGCCTAGCACTGTTCCTGATGTATATAGAGAGCCATTATATATCAAGTATTCCTATGCCAACTGACTGTGTGAGTGGAGGACTACTGTTAAATAGTTAAGCCTCCAAAATAAAACATAGTCTTCCTTTAAACATGCATCAGCAGAGAAGAACTGAAGCATAGATAATGCCAAGCAGAGAGAAATGGAAAGAAAAAAATCAGAACATGGTTCAGGAAAAAAACTAAATAAGCATTCTAGCAGCAGAATTAAATGATTAAATCTATCATCAGATTTAATTGGAATTGTTACCAAGGTATGTACCAACTTATGGTGAAGAATAGAGGGAAATGGCTTTGATATTTTTTTATATTTTTCCTATCTTTAAATGTAGAAACCTATACAAGTAAGTAATAAATATTGCCTGCAGCACTATTCAGAACTTCTCAGAACATCTGAGAAGACCCTGGGCCAATCCTCTGAGCTTCTACTAACAGGATGTCAAGGACTAGGGCCTGAACAACAAACAGGCATGTTGCAGGAACAAATTCTTTTCCAAAAGCCGTTACTCTTACAAAAACTCTTGATATTTTTTCTCCTCACTGCTAAATGCAGTATCATTGTATCAGTCTCCTCCTTGATCCTCCTATGCCTTGTTTCACACGGGAAACTTTCAGCACTAAAAATCTGGTCAAAGCATTAAATGGCTTTTTCTACCCCTGCGCCTTCCAGAATGATGAACTGTGATGGTTAAGGACTTGTCAGTGTTCCACACTATTGAATCTGAGCTCAAACTTGACAGGATGTCTGAGGATGTCACATCCATGCCCAGTTTTCTTCCCATGGCAAGCACTTGCATTCATTATTTGTGAGTATTAATGAATATACATTCAAACTTTCATTTAAAAAAAGTGTCTAATGATGTATCAGTTTTGTTTTATATGCTTACTGGGGCATCAGTTGTCACTATTCTAAACCAACCAGAAACTGGTGACCCCATGGACTATCTGTTTACTCAGCTTTCAGTTGTGGCTCAGCTCAGATTCAGCCATCTGGTTCTCTGTTGCTGTCCCAAGCATTGCACAGTGCCTAGCAATGGGTAGGCACTCAAGTAATTGATGAATGAGTGTGCTAACATTCAGCTATTTTGAACACGGAAACCAGAACACACACTGTTTTCCAAGGCTTCTACTTCTCCAGCCCCAGGCCTTAAATCACGGCATTTGCTTGAGGCATATAGGAACAACATTTCCCAGGATTATAAAGCTCACCTCCTACAACCTCCTCTGGAATGATGGCATGCACCAATCATCAGTCCTTCTGACTAAGACTGCTGCAGTCTCAGAATCCTTCTCAGCACAGGGCTTCAAATAACCACTTACCACTCAGCGCATGAGAGAAACTTATTTGTTGTTGCACTTGAGAAGAAACATGGCGTTTTACCACTGTCTGGAGCCAAAGAACCAGATGGCTTTCCAACAGAAGACCTTAGCTCAAGAGCTAAATAACTCCCACTTTTAATTTCTGTCTCTCTTGCCCCCACCTCCATGTGTATGTGAATATGTGCACATCCACATACATCCACATACATGCAGCTACTCTGAACACATGGCCAAGTATCCTTCTCATCTATATCCTGAAGTGTCCTGGGAGGCAAAAGAGATCAATCCTGTGGAAAGTCAACAGCTGCATTTGATGGCTTGGCCCAACTTTGCTCAGCCAGCTCACTGTGGGTGATTATGTTCTCATTTCAACCCTCAGACTGCAAAAGGAGAAAGGTCAGCTAGTCTGGGATCCCTCATACAGCTGTTACAGATGATTATGGAAGAACTTGATATACCAAGCCTTTCCCAGAAGTTACAAAACAAGAGAGAGAGAGACTTGTGAATGGGATATTGAAAGCTCTAAATTAGTGGAAGTGAGAGAACAGATTTCTTTGTTAACTGACCCAGAACATTAAATTGATTATGTAATTTAACACGACTGTTCTATTTGATAGCTGCCTATTAACACTGCACCCTCCTACATTACATTCAATTGCAAACTCCAGAAATGGAAGAACATATTTATTTTGCTTGGAATTTGCAATTTTCTGCCATATGAACTATTAGTAATTTGCAATTTCTTTCTCCAAGGGGAGCCTATTACCCCAGGAGGAATGATGATCACTCTTACATGAAACTTGCAGTCTTTGGCTTCTCTTTGCTCATTCCTTGCTGCAGGTGAATGTGGGATTCAAAGAGTTCAAAAGTGTACCCATGTTTGGAGGTGTGCTTTCTAACTTTGGAAAAACTGTACTCTCCACAGACTCCCCTGCCCTCCATCTCAGGGACAGCCAGGAGGCAAAAGAAGAAGATCTCAGAGCAGAATCACCATCAGCCAAACAGAAGCAATGAGCTACTAAATTCACCTACAATGCAGTTCAAAAATGCAGATTCTGGGCCTCGTTCCCGATCAGCTGAGGCAGAATATCTAACCCAGATTATTCTTATGCATAGTAAGTTTGAGAACTGTCTCATCTAAAGATGAAATGGCTAGAGAATGACTGGGAAAACAGGAAATATGAGCATTTTAGTCAATAAGGAGACTTTTCAGGTAAAACAACTCTAATGCTATATGTCATTCTCAGTAGAGCCCTACCTCAGATAAGCCAGTCCCCACGATGGTTTTTCACTCAAAGACCAAAGACGCTGTGTGATTCTGCATCTTACCATTCCTTAGGTTCCTTCAAAATTCCTCTGAATTCAACTCAAAATTCAAATAGTGTGCATGTCTTTCCAAGGATGATCATTCTCTAGCTGTGTGGGCTGAGTTCAGGAAGATACTATTTTTGGCTTTTACATATTCTTAAACAAATAAAATAAGACTGAGAACTGCCATGACAATCCCTGACGGTGTTTTCCACTGTGGGTATTATCCTTCCACATTGTTTCAGCCAGTGATGACGGCTGGGAACTGACCCCAGGCAGAGCTCTCCAAAGAGCATACCAGCCAAACTGTGCTTCCGAAATTCCCAGTAACAGCTGAACAGAGCCAAGGAGGCCAGGTGTTGGGCAGGAGGGTATTTTAGGCTTGACTGATGGTCCAAACTGGACACTTCCTCTGCCTCCCAGAACCATCCATTAAGAAAGAGAGCCTTGTGTCTTTCCTCCTGCGCTCCCATCTCCTCTTTCCCATGTTGCACGTTGTACTACTGTCATTTCAGTGTGAGTTGTGGGAAATTATCTTTGTACTATGTAAAACAATGCACGTATGCAAACGGTTAATGTGAAGGATCTGAGTGTCAGAAAGGAAGGACTGGTGGTTTAACCCTCTAATTATGCTTCTTTTCCTTGGTAAAGACTAGGGAGCACTGGATGAACAATGGGAATAAGAAACACTGATGAGTTGTATATAAATCTAGGAACTGAAGTAGCCCTGAGGTAATTAGTGAGCTTGGAGCTTAGGGACATAGCAGTCAATGCCTTGGTAGTTAATGCGGGCTCAGCCAGTAAAAGGAAAGCTAGTCTCCACTCTCTCAGTACTGAGTCTTCTCTAGAGAGGGCAAGAATTCTCCTTTTTCTTCAAAAGTTCACCACATCCTTGAGACCAATTGGTTCCTTATGACAATATGCTATTGACTGTCCCCTTTCTCCTCACTTCCACTACCATAATTTCACCACAGGTCCTCATTAAGTCTTGCATTCTCTATATTTCTTACTTGCTGAATGAAATAGCTTCTGGTACAACCTGCTACAGTCTACACTGCTGCCAGGGTGAGTTCTTACAACACAGTTTTTATCACTTCAGCCTAAACACCTTGGATGACTCTTGCGTTGCTCAAAGGAAAAAGCCAAAAATTCTTAGGCCTTCATCAGGTTCCAAAATATCTTTTCAAACTTATCTCCTAAGATCCTTCTGCACATTCTATATTTCTGTATACCTAACATCTCAGGCCTTGCAAAAATGCCTTTCTCTTTCATATTTTCAGAGTTCTCTCTTGAATGCCCCCTCACCCTTGTAACCAATTGCAAAGTTTCTTTGAATCCCAGCTGAAAAATCACTTCTTATGCTATGTTTCACTAATTTTCTTGGTAAGAATTACTCTCTACTATGTATTATGGCACACGTAACTATAGCATGTATTTTCCCAACTGCTCCCATACATCTTACATTATAATTGTTTGGCTATCTGCTTACCTAGTTAGGGTGAGTTGATTCATTCTCATGTAAGTAACAGTGTCCAGCACAGCACCCTGTCCATAGGACACTTCAAGATATGTTGATTTGTAATAAATGAATGATTCATGCTCCTAGGAGGCAGATACTTTCCACTGCCCGCATAATTAAGCTGTAATTTTCACATCTGCAGAAAGCCTGCAGGATAGAAAAGAAAAAGCAAGCCCAGGGTAGAAGGCAGTGAAAAATTTTAAAAGACATTTGCCCTTTAAGGTCTATCTTCATAACTCCCCACAAGACCTAAACAAAAACCCTTTTCTGTTGTCTCTCTTACCTCCTTCCAGCTTCTAGACTTCTTTCATATTCTTATCTCAGTTGCACATAGCTTCTTGGAAGTAATTTTATTAAAATGTATTTGAGGAAGTCACTGGTCCATTAGCACCTTCTTGCACGCAGCTGTGTCAGATAAGCCCTGAGAATTTTATTTTTCTCAATTAAGAAAACTTGTAGCTTCAGAGACAAGCTTCAGAGAGGCTTCTGGGTCTATCCAGGATGCAGTAACACCACGACAGAAACGGCACAGTTGCTATGCCTTGGTAGCTATGGTAGCTAGTACTCATGTGGTTATAATGAGACCCTGAGCCCAAACCAGAGAAACTTCTGCACTTGCCAAACGCTCCTGACAGAGTTCATGGCAGTTTCTAGATCCTAAATATCAACTAAAGGATTCACCTTCAAAGCTGAAGTAAAAGCATAAAAATATGAAAGATCCAGAAGCAAAATAACCACAAGAGACAGATCTTTCTAGTGCTAACCCATCATGCCCTTGACGGAGTATGGGTAACATTAAGTATAAGATTATGGCTTCTTCTGCAGATCTTGAGGGATTGGGCACCAGAGCTCATGCCAGAAACTCAGGCAAGCTCAGATACCTTCCATAATAGAAAGGAAAGAGGTGAGAGTTCCCACACAGAAATTCATGTAGGAAGGAAAGAGGGAAAATGGGAAAATTATAACAGGAAGGGGATTAGAAAGAGGCAGAAGACCATGTTTTCTGTCATGTGAAAATGTTTCTTGTGGAAATTCATGAATGTCCTAAGTTTCTTACCCCAGGTTGAAAATAAAAGAATTAGAGTCAATATGTACAATGCCCAAAACAATGAAGCCAAAGGCCTGGACAGTCTTGCCTCAGAGGCCACGAACCTTGAACCTTAAACATATGAAAACCCTTCCTTAATCAAATCCAAAAAGATGATGCTGTTAAAATGCTACACTTAGCAGTGACCAAGGACTGGAAACTGTCAGTATTTGGAAGCGCTATTTATATATGGTTCATGACTTTGCTGCTACTGAAATCTTTTTGCCTGCTTCTCCTAATACAGAGCAGATAAACCTCAACTGTTTGAATATTTGAAACAAAGACAGAAACCTCCCTAGCAGACACCTGACAAATCAGGTTGGGAAACAACTTATTATTACTTGATATTCTCATGAGTCAAAAATGAAAGAAACTTTGCTGGAAAAACTCTTTGACTGAGTCTATCAGAGATCTAAAACATTTGTTCACACTTTTAAGAAAAGAGCCAACTAATTGATTTAAGGCCTGGCAAGAAGGGAGTTTCTTTTGATCCTTCATCATGAATGCTCTTCATCAGCCGATAGGGCTTTAGACCTGGGGACTCACCAGACATTTAAGGGAGGACTGTGTAGTCTGTCATTCCTGAGACTGAATCAAACATTCTAGAAATCTAGGAGAGAAAGGGCCTTAGCTGACATCAAGGTTACATGAAGAAGATTAAGGGCCCATGAAAGAGAAACAATCACAGCAGAATAAGAGACAATGGGGCAAATTACAATCGTTCGCCTGCACTCCTGACAATTTAATGTAATAGAGAATGTGATTGATAAAGGGGAATTTCAGAGACAGAAGATAAGTCGATTTGGGAAGGGATTTGAAGGTCAAGAGTAAGGTTCCGACATGTATCCCCTGTTTCTCCAGACCTCTCTAGCCTTTGGGACATTTGAGTAATTGTGTGCAACAGCTTGGCTGTTGCTACAGCAGAGCCCTGTGTTTCTTCCCTTTTCCCTGTGAGCCTTAGACTCCAGAGACCTCCTGGCAGTTTATACTCAGGCTTCCTCCAAAAAGCATCTTTCTTTCTCTCTTCTCTGATCAGTCGTACACAGGATGGCTTCATGGCAGTTGTAGCTTTTAAGATCCCCCTTTGTACCTGGGCACTAACAGTAAGGACCCTGAGGTGGGGCTCTGTATGTACCCTTGGTCCAAAATTCCTTACCTCCTCCTTCCCTACTCAGCCCTGGCAACAGATATTTCCTGTTCCGTTTGTGACATAATATTGAAAACCTTGCCCTTCTTCTGTGAAGCTGGATTTGGGATTGACTGAAGCTGGATTTAAGATGGTTACTATTTGCTCACCCTAAACCTCTGTGTATTCACTGGCACTAACCTGTGTGTGTCCACACATGCATACACAGACATGCACACACAGACACATCTCACTACTGATGCAAAAGAAAAATTTCCATATTCTATGTAAGTTGATTGCTTTGGATGCTCCCTGCTAATGCTCTTCATTTGTTATTCTATTTCAGCATCCAGCAGTTCTTTCCCGTCATCTTTGGGTTCCGACCAACTTCCTTTACCACTTTCCTTTCTTTTCTCCTGGACCTGATGATGGCTTACCTGCTTGAAATGAGCCCCCAACACACCCAGGGCGTACCTGATCTTTTTCCTCTAACTCCTCATGATCCTAGCCACTCTGACCAGTAATCTGTCCACACCTCAGCTTGGACTCACTGGGCAGCACTCCTGTTGGAGCTTCAGGCCAGAAGGTTTGAGCCCTAGAAGGGTGCTAGGTGACTGTACAGTCTGCAAAATGTTGTACTTGGAAGGGTGGTATTACCCCTATAAATAAAAAGTCTGTGTTCAGTCATGTTTGACCCTTTGCAACCTTAAGGACTGTAGCCCGCCAGCCTCCTCTGTCCATGGGATTTCCCAGGCAAGAATACTGAAGAAGGGTTCTGTTTCCTTCTCCAGGGGATATTCCTGACCCAGGGATTGAACCTGTGTCTTCTGCACTGCAGGCAGATTCTTTACTGCTGAGCCACTGGGGAAGCCCTACTCTCCAAAACTGAAAGCTTCAAATTCACAAAATTGAAGCTCAACAAAGGAAGGAAAGAAAAGAAAGAAAGCTTCAGCATATTTGTCTATTACAGATTGCACAGACGCCACTTTCAGTTACTGTGACCAAGCTCAGATGGGACACTCTTTTATAAGGCAACACTCAGGGTCTTTTGACTTTCCCTTTCCAAAAGAAAATGGCACTTCAAAATCACCTCAGGAACCACCAGGTAGATTAGAACCCACAGACTGCTGAGCTCCAACGACAGGAACAATCCTGGACAAAGAATGTGTGTGTGAAGAAGACAGAGAACACAAGGTTGAGGGAAATTATGCCTTTAAACAGAACACTGGTCAAATCCTAACCACTCTACCCCAGCTACTGCAGAAAAGCCACCTCCAGAAAAGGTGACTCATTCTAGTCTCCAGAGTCAGGGTTAAGCAGCTGGAAGCTCTCCCCTAGAAAGTCCAGGAAACTCTGGGGAATGTGTCTTGTCTTCCCAAACACTTCCCTGCTGTTCAATTCCATTCTGTAAAGGGAGGCTATAAATATTAGGTCTTAGAAAGCGCTCATGTCACAAAGAATTAAAGAATATCCAGGCTTCCAGCACCCCCAGGGTACAGAAACCAAGGACACACTCTCACCAGGGAGCAGATGACTTACAGCAAACCCATCCAGATAGAAGCCCTAGTTGAGACCTCTGGGAAACTGGCCCCCAGCCTTTGAGATGGGAAGACGGAGAGAACTTTGGGGTTCAGAAGGGGCAGTTGCCAACGTGGGAGAGCAGAAAGCTTCAGGTGAGTGCTTGGGGCTACCCTCCCCGCAAGTGGAGATTCAGGATTCACCTGGGCTTCTGGGCCAGGCAGACCTGCACTGGACTCCATGCGCTGCTTCCATAATTCTTCTCGTGTCCTGAGAAAAGCTCTTCTGCCTCTGAGAAGGTACCAGTTTCCTCACAGAACAAGCATAACAGCAGCACCCACCATAGGGACTTAGCTGATCTAAGGATTAAAAGAGGTCACGGCAGAACAGTCCCTAGCTTTGCATCTGGCATTCAGTTCCGACATTTCCCTTCATCTCTAAAATTCGATGTGGCCTCCTTCAAATTCCTCTGCACCCAAGACCCCTTCATCTCCTGTCCTTGCCTTGGCACAGGCACTTCTGATTCAGTCTGCAAATTCACCAGTTCTTTATAGGCTCTGCTTAGAGCCCTAGAATAAAGTGGGTTTTGGCTTTTGAGAATCAGTTCCCGCAAAGTCATCCATGGAGACTTGGTTGAGCCCTGGCTAAACAAAAGAGTGAGACTTAACAGCCTGCCTCTTAACAGCTGCCCAGACAGTGTTGCTGTAGTAAAACTGTCACTCCAGCCCTTCTACTACAGACTTTGTAGCAGCTATTTACACAGGGAAGCAGGCCCATTTCTTTTTTCCTGTGTTAAATACCCAGAGGCAATAATCCTCATTTAGGGCCAATAGCTTGGAAAATGTTATTATTAAATCAAAACCATTAGCAATAAGGGGAAACATTCATCTGCAACTATAAACTCTGTTGCTTATAGCTGGGCATTAAGAAAACAAGCAGTGGCCAAGTCTCCTCAAGTCCAGGACTTTTCAGCTTAATCCCTTGGCAGGTTGTCTTGAGTCATGCTGGGAGAGGGGAGATCACTGGCCCAGGAGATTTCCCAGAATGTGGATGGTTTCTCCTGGAAGACTGAACTGGACCCTGAGTCTCAGCAGGGAGTGGCACTGGGCATGGCGGCATGATGGACTGGCTGTGACTCATAACATCCTGTTACCTACTCAGTTTGTCTTCTGAAAGGATACTGGGAAGGTTTACCTGGTAGAAGACTCCCATGCCCTTTTTATAAAAGACTGAGCTTGGACTCTGGGATCAGACATATCTGGCTGATAAAGCCAGGGGTGCCACTTACTGGGCAAGTGATAACTTGGGGCAAGTGATTCAAAGTGTTCATTTTGTACCCCTCGGGGTTGTTATGAAGTTACAGAGACTGCTAGATCAGAACATATTTCATCAGAGGTGTAGCCATGCCTCAGGTTATAGTTCTTGAGTCTAAGAGGGAGGTCATGCCTTGTCCTGCTGCACTCGTTATTCGAGTTTGTGCTCAGGGGGTCTGTGCTGTGGTGGAGGATGATGGAACTCAACTGACACACTCCCTTCCCTCTGTTCCCCAGTGACCCAGGCACCGCAGCCAAAACCTATCTCTGCTGAGTCTTAAGGTCCCAACCAAGGGTGCTAATTATTAATAGAATTTGTGACTTAACAAGAATAGGTGACCCTTCCTTGAACCAGTTAATTTAGGATCTCTGAAAGTGGAGGCCAGATATCTATGTTTTTTTAAAAATTCCTCTTACTTATCCTTTGGGATTCTTCCAGAGGATTTGCAATTTGAACCCCAGAGTCCATGGTCTGATAAAGCCTGTACATTTACCTATGAAAGGTTAATCAATAATTGATGTACTGCCTTCCAGTGTGGAAGCCTTTTAAAATATTAGAATAATTTTTATTACCTAGGTTTTGGGTCTTCATCAATTTTTACTTTGGTGATTTCACAGATGGTCTAGGGTCTGGCTTTTCAGGTTCTCACTTAGAAACGGATCCTTGACTTAGGGATGCTCAGTCTCACTAAATCACTCACAGGTTTGGAATATACAAATCATAATGTTGTTTCACACTCATTATCAGAAACAGAACTTTCAAACCATTAAAGTGGGCCCCTGGTTTGATTAGAGAAATTAAGGATAGGGAAAACATAGTCTAGCTGGATTAAGATCTTTCCAGGCTATAAACACCAAAAAGAATATGATATTTCATTCATGAGTAATTAAAAATAAAACAAATGTGTAACTTTTCCCCCCAAAGATGATGATTCCTTTTTCATTAAATATCAAATTAATTCCAAAAATCTTTTTTCTTGTTCTTCCTACAATACTGGTGTCTATACTGACTTTTGGGGAATTCAGTAGTAAATAATTTTCATCTCTACTCTGAAGAGTTCAGTAGTAAATAATTTTCATTTCATCTGTCTTCATAAACCCACACACAGAAATTAGTATAAGTGAAAAATAAATATGTACTTGGCTTCACTGAACAAAGAGAGAAGGAATGGTATGCAGTGTCTGTGTCTCCTTAACTTCCCTCCTTATATACAGAATAAAAGAACCCATTGGGCCGGACAATCTATTTCAGGGTACTGGTGGCTGATGTGTTACTACTATCTATTCTATATGCTATAGGATCAAAGAGGGTCTCAGCATCTAAATCTGTGGAACAGGATGCAGAGCAGTGACACACTTAACCAGAGTCCCACCACATTCATATCATTAGCAGTAAGGCTATGACTCACTGGGGCATTCCTCCAACACTGTTATAGAACACACTGAATCTTTTTTTTTTTTAGTTACATATTTGAAGAAACCAGTAACTAGCAATTCCTTCTGAGTACAAATTAAATAATAAGACAGAAGAAAGTGACAGAAACCAAAATATCAGTTTTTAGTGTCGGTAAGTTGATTGGAGATCAAGACTGTAAATCTGTGACGAAAAGAGCTTGCTACTATCCTGTCCCATTCTCTGCCTCAGTCAAGTCTAGGGACAGCTAATCTGAAAGAAACTTTGATTCCACAGAATAGCTATAGCAAGGAGTGTTGCTTCACATTGGTCCAGGACGTTTAGCATTTTCAGCTTTTCCATGGCAACATTTAAAGGGACTGCTGCTGCTGCTAAGTTGCTTCAGTCGTGTCCGACTCTGTGTGACCCCATAGACGGCAGCCCACTAGGCTCCCTCGTCCCTGGGATTCTCCAGGCAAGAACACTGGAGTGGGTTGCCATTTCCTTCTCCAATGCATGAAAATGAAAAGTACCTTATTATTAATAAATTTTGTTTTCCTATTTTTTTGTGTATAGTTTCTTTTGTATGTGTATGTTTAGATAGATGATTTACTTGTATGTCTACATATGTATTGAATATACATTGTTATATATTAATTTGATTGGATACATATATGTCTTTGAGTGAGCTGGCGTTCCCGAACCAGTAACTTGTAAGAATATAGAAGAACCAAGGCAACCTTCCTCCATGCTATCAAGTTTTCAAAACAAAAAGCTCTCAGTAGGTATTCTGACTCTTTCAAATATCATTTTTCTATGATACTTCAAGTAGCTCTGCCTCCTCTGCTTCTCAGATATATGAATTAAGGATAGGGCTTCTGTCTTACTTTGCTCTTTCTAATCTCCAAATCCTCTAGAGATCAAGGAGCAGTTTTGCCTCCATCAGCATTGTGGACGGGGTTGTTGTCTGCCATTGCAGGAAACAAAGTATGTTGCCCACCACTCCAGTTCTGCAAGGATCAAGCTTCCCATCAGTGGTTTGCCACCAGGGGAATTCAGGATGGAGAAAAACAGGACTCCTTCTGTGCTTTGGATATTGTCTCTGTATAATTAAGATGCATATTTAAGGAATAATTTCAATGAACCCAGATCCTTGAATCTTCCCATACATAGAAAAGCATTACAATCATTGACTCGAGATGTCTGTTCTCTGTGACCGGCAGTAATCATCTGATGTTCACCTACATTTGGTGTTTTTTGTTGTTGTTGTTGTTTTCCAACAAAGCACTTCTATAATATCCTGGCTTTCCCCTTACCTCTTTGGAGCATCGTCTCAGAACTATCTGAGAGGCTGTCTCCTGAGCTACAATCAAATCCAAATAAAACTTAACTCCCAATTTTTAGGTTATATATTTTCCTTCAGTAGACAGATTATTCTGCCCACCATCAGGAAATGGTAATTTTTAGTGTGTATGTGGGAAGTTTCTGAGACTGGTTTTGATGTTTTATTTTCTTTCCAGTGAAATTTCTTCTCGGTTTGTTTCTACTTAGCCTTGGGGGGCTTTAGTGCAAAATCATCTATTTTTGGCTTCCTTGGAAAATATTTTTGAGTCTGTCTACTAATTTTACTAAAAGTGGATTTTTCAATATTTTCCATTCTTATTACTTCTTTTGGATGATTTCCAGAAGAAAGGAAGAAGTACTAAAACTGTTCAGCCATTCTTTACTCTTAATGTGAACAAACAGACAAGTTTCACCAGGCATTTGAAAGAAATGCTTCAAGAGAAAGCTGAAAGCAAAGAGAAAAATAGAAGTAGCCTTGAGGAAACAGAAATGGAGCAAAGCAAAACTTAAAACCTTAGAAAGATATTAGAAAATGCCACATCTATGAAATACTATCAGGATATTATATGTAGAAATAATAAACATACTATAAAAATACACTGATAATTTAAAAAATGCTGGATATTTAAATATAAGAGGGTTTTTAGTGTAAAAATCTTTCAACTTTGCAATAAAACTGAAATTTTCTACTTAAAAGGGTGAGAAAATTCAACTCAGGAGCTAAAATGTAAAATCAGGAAATTTTTCCAAAAGGAGAATAAAGCAAAAAGAAGAAAGACAAGAAGGAATTTAGAGAATCAACTAAGGCAGTCCAATGGCTAATAGCTATTCTAGAAAAAGAAGCAGGTGAAAGTAAGAAGGAAATGATCATAAAATGATTCAAAGGACAAGAACTTCAGATTTTGAGAGCCTAAAACCTGAACCTATGTCTTCAACAAGGATCCTATTCCAAGGCTGTAGAATTAGCCATCAAGAAACCAGTCTCAAAGTCTGATAAAGAAAACAAAACAAAACAAAACTCAGTTTACATAGACTGGATTAAAAATTCAATATGGCATTTGACTTTTTCAAGCGCAACATTGGAAGCTGAAAGATAACAGAGTAATGTATTTAAAATTCTAAAGGAGAATATTTTTCAATTTAAGATAATCTACCTACACAAATTAATATTCAATTTTGAGGATGGAGTAAAGATGTTTTTAAGCAAAGCTTCATAAATAATGTACTTTGAAAGCACTTTTTTCCCAGGAAACTGCTGGAGATATACTTGAAAGCACTTTTTCCCCAGGAAACTGCTAGAGATACACTCCATCAAAAGGAGAATCTTATCTAGGGAAGAGGAAGACATGGATCAAGTAAGGGGGCTCTGACACCTGAGAGAGGCCAAGGGATTTCTCAGGATGGTGGAGAAGGAGAGGTGGCAGAGCACAGCCATGGAGCAACCAGCCGGCAGAAAATGTGGGTGAGCTGTGGGACTGGCAGGTTTCTTACCTTTCCCGAGCCTTGTAGGACTCATTTTACAAACTGAAAGAGACTCTCCCCATGATTTAGTGATAGAAAGAGAGGCAAACCAACACTGTACCCAGTCCTCTTGCCAAAGCAACAATTAATTCCAGAGACATGGAAATTTCACAAGAAATGAAATGTAATCATAATGTAGGGTGCTAGTGGTAAAGAACTCACTTGTCAATGCAGGGGCCTTAAGAGACACAGGGTCAGTCCCTGGGTAGGGAAGATTCCCTGGAAGGAATGGCAATCCATTCCAGTATTCTTGCTTGGAGAATCCCATGTACAGAGGAGCCTGGTGGGCTACAGTCCATGGGGTCACAAAGAGATAGACATGACTGAAGTGATTGAGCATGCACACACGTGTGAAATAAATTTATATAGTCAAAATAAGGTAAAGATTGACCCCTTAGACTCAAAATAATCTTATTGAAACCAACACTTCTGGTCCTTTGTTCTCTACACTTCACCCTACTCCTGCCCTCCCTGACTCCTGCTCACCCAACCAAGCTATTATCTATCTACCTGATGGTGTATGGGGCTTCCCTGGTAGCTCAGAGGTTAAAGTGTCTGCCTGCAATGCGGGAGACCCGAGTTTGATTCCCGGGTCGGGAAGATCCCCTGGAGAAGGAAACAGAAACCCAACTCCAGCACTCTTGCCTGGAAAATCCCATGGATGGAGGAGCCTGATAGGCTGCAGTCCATGAGGTCACCAAGAGTCGGACACGACTGAGCGACTTCACTCATAGTGTATATCAGTGTTTGGTTGCTTTGGTCTCTCTTATTAGAGCATAAGCCCAGTGAAGGCAAGGGCTTGGTTTATTCTGGCAATCTTTATCATCATATTGCCTAGAACAGAATGAGTGCTCAGTTGTTGAGTTGCCCAGTCGGATCCGACTGCAACACGCCAGGCCTGCCTGTCCCTCACCAGCTCCCAGAGTCTTCCCAAGTTCATTTCATGGCAGCATGGAGCAACCAGGAGGTGGAAAGCGTAGAGGACTTAATATACTTCAATAATTTCTCCTCAATAAATTAATATAAATTTAGGAGGATTGGAAGTGCATGTATGTGTGCATATGAAGTGTTAGAAACTTAAATATTTATATCATGCTCAACAGAAAATGTTTAAAATAATCAAATAATACAGCAGTAAATCACTATATAGCAACATGAAGGTGAACAGCAGAAGAGCCAAAAAGAGTTAAGATGTGGCTCCTCTGAACAGCAGATATGGCTGGGACAGGAACTTTGTTATGAGACTTGTAGCACTGCTTACCTTTGAAACCTGGTACATGTATTACTTTGATAAAACAAAATTAAAAAACAACAACAACAACTAGGGAAGGTTGAACACTCTCATGTTTTGTACATGTCACCATATAAGATCCATGTTTCTTTCAGAAGTAAAGAGACTAATAGATCTAAGGTCTGCTTGGTGGAGTAGGATTAATTTCTAGGGAACAAGTCAAACTTCTGGCTCTGCTAAGAAGAGTGACTTCTTGTGAAATCTTTTCTTTTCTTTTTTTTGAAATTTTTATTTTTACTTTATTTTGCGTCACAATATGTATTGGTTTTGCCATACATTGACATGAATCAGCAACAGGTGTATATGAGTTCCCACTCCTGAATCCCCCTCTCACCTTCCAGCCCATATCATCTCTCTGGATCATCCCCGTGCACCAGCCCCAAGCATCCTGTATCCTGTATGGAACATAGACTGGTGATTCGTTTCTTATCTTTTCTAAAGGTATACAAATATCTGTTTACATCGTTATTGTTCAGTTGCTAAGTTGTGCCTCACTATTTGCAACCTCATAGACTGCAGCGCACCAGGCTTCCTTGTCCTTCACAACCTCCTGGACTTTGCTCAAACTCATGTCCATTGAGTTGGTGATGCCATCCAACTATCTCATCCTCTGTCGCTCCTTTCTGTGTTTACAATGAATACCTTTAAAGTGCTTCTTCACACCTAATTAAATTCTTTTGAAAATCAAGTAGAAAAACATTGACAAGACAGGACTGTGACTCTGACTCAGCACCCTCAGTTTTCTGAGGTGTGAGCTTGAACAAGCCATTTAACCTCCAGAGCCCTCTCAGTTCTTTCTTTTATAAAATGAGGGTGACAATATGCAACTTACTGGATTAAAGTGTTTATCAAAGAAATTATCTCTGTGAAATCCAGTACAAGATAGATATTTGTTATCTGCTAGTTTTCTTTCCACCCTTTCTTCCTCCCAGAACTGACTAGGACTATGGCTGAATTACCTAATCAAAAAAATAATTTGTTTGTCGTGCCAGGGACAGGATTTAAGCTTTTCTGAGCCTGTAAAGAGCTTGAGAAAAGTTTGTACTTCTTTTCACATTATTGGATACTTCCATGGGAATGCATGGTCCACAACTGTTAGTGTGTGGGAGGGACAGTTCATTCAAAGCATTGATATCTATTATGAAGTCTGTTGTGGGAGAAAGAGGGCACTTCTGCCAGGTACTCATCTGTGCATTCCCCATGGCACTTAACAGTAAGCACTCGTTTGGAGCCCTTGAATTTTGTTTGTGTATTGAGACTGGTCACTATAGATCAGTTTGGAGACCTTCGAGCATTCTGTCCAGGTGTCATATGGGGCGTGATATAGTTAATTCAACTATAGATGTGAGAATACACATTATCACCCCAAATATTGAATTAAGCAACTTGTTTGCCGGAGACTGTAGAGACTCCTTCACTGGTCAGACTCTGCATAATGAATTCTCTAATAGACCTGCTAGTTACTCTACAAAAAGGTTAATTTCTTTCTCTATCACTAAGCTTAGTGAATGGTCCCCAGGGCAGTCCTTGGTAAAGGAAGAGAAGGTCTTGTTAAGTATTAATGATCAAAGTGGTAGGTTCAGAGTATCACCTGGGAAGGAAAAGATTGCTTCATTGACATTGATCAAGGGTACTTCCACTAGGGACCAAGAGCATAGCCATCATTACTCCCAACAGTGGGCACAGTGGAAAATGGCAGATTCTCTCTACCTGACTGACTGCCAAACCCAGAAATAAATGAAGCTACGGACACAATAAGGATAGATGGGATAGGGGCAGGGTGAGGATCAGAATTTTAATTTAAAGAGAGATTATGCTAATTTTATCTTTATTTGAAAATCAAGTAGAAAAACATTGACAAGACAGGACTGTGACTCTGACTCAGCACCCTCAGTTTTCTGAGGTGTGAGCTTGAACAAGCCATTTAACCTCCAGAGCCCTCTCAGTTCTTTCTTTTATAAAATGAGGGTGACAATATGCAACTTACTGGATTAAAGTGTTTATCAAAGAAATTATCTCTGTGAAATCCAGTACAAGATAGATATTTGTTATCTGCTAGTTTTCTTTCCACCCTTCTTCCTCCCAGAACTGACTAGGACTATGGCTGAATTACCTAATCAAAAAAATAATTTGTTTGTCGTGCCAGGGACAGGATTTAAGCTTTTCTGAGCCTGTAAAGAGCTTGAGAAAAGTTTGTACTTCTTTTCACATTATTGGATACTTCCATGGGAATGCATGGTCCACAACTGTTAGTGTGTGGGAGGGACAGTTCATTCAAAGCATTGATATCTATTATGAAGTCTGTTGTGGGAGAAAGAGGGCACTTCTGCCAGGTACTCATCTGTGCATTCCCCATGGCACTTAACAGTAAGCACTCGTTTGGAGCCCTTGAATTTTGTTTGTGTATTGAGACTGGTCACTATAGATCAGTTTGGAGACCTTCGAGCATTCTGTCCAGGTGTCATATGGGGCGTGATATAGTTAATTCAACTATAGATGTGAGAATACACATTATCACCCCAAATATTGAATTAAGCAACTTGTTTGCCGGAGACTGTAGAGACTCCTTCACTGGTCAGACTCTGCATAATGAATTCTCTAATAGACCTGCTAGTTACTCTACAAAAAGGTTAATTTCTTTCTCTATCACTAAGCTTAGTGAATGGTCCCCAGGGCAGTCCTTGGTAAAGGAAGAGAAGGTCTTGTTAAGTATTAATGATCAAAGTGGTAGGTTCAGAGTATCACCTGGGAAGGAAAAGATTGCTTCATTGACATTGATCAAGGGTACTTCCACTAGGGACCAAGAGCATAGCCATCATTACTCCCAACAGTGGGCACAGTGGAAAATGGCAGATTCTCTCTACCTGACTGACTGCCAAACCCAGAAATAAATGAAGCTACGGACACAATAAGGATAGATGGGATAGGGGCAGGGTGAGGATCAGAATTTTAATTTAAAGAGAGATTATGCTAATTTTATCTTTATAATTTAAGAAAGTTATTTGCTATATAACTTATGCTACTTTTTTCTCATTCTGTATCTCCTTGTGTGAAAAAGTTTCTTTGAAAGATAGATAATCAATCTCATGTCAATTAGCATTTCCCAAATCAGGGGATTGGAAATTCAGCCTCTTCTACATGAAATACTAGATAAGAGGTGTTTTATAAGAATGCAGCAGAATAAACTGAGGACTGTTTGTGCCCCTACACATCCCCTATCAGAAAACAAATTTGCAAGTTCAAAAAACTGTATTAATATAAAATTTTGTTTGGTGAAAGACATCCGTCGTAAGAAGTTTTTGCCTTAAGTGATGTATGAGCTCTTTCTTTTGACCCCTTAAAAAAGACCTCCTTTTACATAAACATTAAGTGCTCTGCTGTACCCTGGGCTCTCCCCTCTCCCAGGCTGCCACTAAAGAAGAGTCAGAGGATGGGGCTGCCTGGAGGAGGTGCTTCCTCCTCCCTCCCCAGATGACAGCAGGACGCCCCCACCTTTCTTCCCACATCTTCTCTTGTTTCTCTTCCACTAACCATTATGCAGGGAAGGGGCTTTGATTGCAGTGGGTTCCAAGCCACCTTTTATTTCCCTGCCTTCACGTAGCGGAAACCTGACTCAGGTGAATCACTGAGGGCCTAGAAGGGCACCAGAATCACTCTGCCTCCACTGGCGTTCATACATACAGCTGCTTTGTCAGCTACTTTCTAGATGGATTACGTGGGGGGCACATCACAATTTGAGCATCACTTTTATAATCTGGGCTGTTGAAAGATTAATTAGGCTTGCACATATAAAATGTTCAGTCTAGTGTCTGACACAGAATAAGCACCAAATAAAAAGGAGTATTAACTTCTTCTTTCAGTGCTACAACAGACAGGAAAACATTTACTGATCCCTTAAAAACTGAGTAGATGCTTTTGAAATTTTGGAAAACATACCAAAGTTTCTCTCTCTTACTCTGTTTGGAGTATGGCATCTATTATAACTCTTGGCTTCATAGTTGGGGCTCAACATCTATAACCATATAATTAATGTCCATTGTTTTAAAAACTCTGTTTGCAAAAACACATTGATAGAATGAATATTTTCATGGATTTCTATGAAAGAAATACTTGCAGGAGGATACAGTAAGAAGAGTAAGTTATCAAGTGTAAGACATTTAAAAATTAGAGACTTGCAGGGTAACATCAGTGAGCAAGTGCTTGCAGAGGTCAAGAAGTGCTGGGAATCCTTTTTCACCCCTAAAAAGTCCTTCCCCCTGCATTTTTATTTCTGTAATTATCTTAAATCTATTACCCTGGAAAAGCAACTAGACTGAGACTATTAAAAGTAGTTTCACTTCATAAAATTTCATCCTAAAATTATTGGTATCCCAGTACTTACCTGTGCTTGGCACACAGTAGATATGCATTCACTAATATAACCATTTAAAGCTTGATTTGATTCACTTAGTACTAGGGAAAGATAGAAGAAAAAGGAAGAAAAGAGTAGCCATATATTCACATTAGATATGCACTGACATCAATATCTGCTAGGTAGCATGTGGCTTTCTTCTATGTAGGTGTAGTAGGCAATGGTCTGTCTGCACTAAGAACACTCATGGTTCCCAGAACACCAAGAACATATACCCCAATTATACATAAGCTCTCCTATCTGTACTCTTTATCCTTTATGACATAGTCTCTTGCACACAGTAGATGTTCAGTTTTTTCATAGGCTGTTTAACACTACCATGCCTTCCATCTTCTCATCTCTGCGTTTCAATATTGTACCCATCCCTACAGCACAGCTCAAATGTCAACTTCTCTATGATCACTTCTTTGATTCTCCTACCACAATTTTTACCGAATAATGGGTTTGAACCATTACTCTTACACTTATCACAGTCTATCCTAATTGGTGTTTGTTTTTATATGTAATTCCCCCTTTGCCCTTTTAGGTAATGCAACTAGAGGAAAGTGAGTGTGGGAGGAGCAATGCTTGTAGATGTGGTCTCAAGACCTAAACTCAGGTTATCTAAGACTTGTCCTTGAAGGCAAAGACTTACATGGCTATCATGAACATGATAAGAATTTTAAGTAGTGATAAAGATTGCCAGGAGAAATATCAGTAACTTCAGATATGCAGATGACACCACCCTTATGGCAGAAAGTGAAGAGGAACTAAAAAGCCTCTGATGAAAGTGAAAGAGGAGAGTGAAAAAGTTGGCTTAAAACTCAACATTCAGAAAACGAAGATCATGGCATCCGGTCCCATCACTTCATGGGAAATAGATGGGAAAAGAGTGGAAACAGTGGCTGACTTTATTTTGGGGGGCTCCAAAATCACTGCAGATGGTGATTACAGCCATGAAATTAAAAGACACTCCTTGGAAGAAAAGTTATGATCAACCTAGATGGCATTTTCAAAAGTAGAGCATTACTTTACGGACTAAGGTCCGTCTAGTCAAGGCTATGCTTTTTCCAGTGGTCATGTATGGATGTGAGAGTGGAGCGCTGAAAAACTGATGATTTTGAACTGCGGTGTTGGAGAAGACTCTTGAGAGTCCCTTAGACTGCGAGGAGATCCAACTAGTCCGTTCTGAAGGAGATCAGTCCTGGGTGTTCATTGGAAGGAATGATGCTAAAGCTGAAACTCCAATACTTTGGCCACCTCATGCGAAGAGTTGACTCATTGGAAAAGACTCTGATGCTAGGAGGGATTGGAGGCAGCAGGAGAAGGGGACAACAGAGGATAAGATGGCTGGATGGCATCACAGACTCGATGGACATGAGTTTGGGTGAACTCCAGGAGCTGGTGATGAACAGGGAGGCCTGGCATGCTGCAATTCATGGGATCGCAAAGAGTCAGACATGACTGAGTGACTGAACTGAACAGAACTGAAAGTAATTATATTTCTAAAGGAGCACTCTTTGCTGTATGAAAAATAGATTGTAGGATTACAAAGATGGGAACAGAAAGGTAAGCCAAGAGGTTATTGCACTAATAAATGTGAACAGTGATGGTATGTTTGACATGGTAGCAACAGTGAAGTTGAGAAAAGTTTGAATTCTAAACACCTATTAATATCTATAAATAAATAGTGATACAGAATCAATGGGAGAGTGTGAAGAAAAAAGAGGAATAAAAAATGGTTTCAATTTTTTTGACCTAAACACTTGATTGAATTTTCTAAAATGCAGAAAGAGAAAATACGTAAGGTAGAAATCAAGAGGCTTTTTCCCCCTGGTCATATACATTTGAATACATACTACATTTCTAGGAGAGATGTCATGTGATGACATGAACAGAGCATAAAGAAGAGAAAATTCTGGAGCTACAAATTTAGGAGTCTTCAGTGTACAATGGGCTTCCCAGGTGGCATTAGTGGTAAAGAATCCACCTGCTAATGCAGGAGAAGCAAGAGACACAGGTTCAATCCCTGGGTCAGGAAGATTCCTTGGAGAAGGAAATGCTACCCATTCCAGTATTCTTGCCCAAAAAATTTCATGGACATAAGGGCCTGGTAGGTCCATGGGGTCACAAAGAGTCGGACACGACTGAATGACTGAACACACACACAATGTGCAGATAACATTTACATAAACACATCTATAAGGCCGTATGGTGGGCTACAGTCTATGGGGTCGCAAAGAGTCAGACATGACTGAGCGACTTTACTTCACTTCAAGGCCGTATGAGAGAGTCTATGTACAGAGGAGAGAAGCCCTAAGGACTCCAGTGGTTAGACATGGGTATTGAAAGAACTGGAAGGGGAAACTAAAAATGTGACTAGTGAGTTGGAAAAAAAGTGTGATAAACTGAAGGCCAAATTATTATGTTATTTGAGGAGAAGAGATGATCTGTAGTTTAAGTATAAAGAGGAATGAAATTGGTCACCTGTTGGATTTAGCAATGGGAATAGAGTGGTGGATGCCAAAGCAGGATCAGAGTGAGTTAAAGAGAGAATGAACAAAATGAATGGGCAACCACAGATACGAACAGCTGTATCTTGTAGTCTGCTGCAAAACATATCAGAATGGGGCAGTAGTTAGAGGGCAGTAACTGAAAAGAAAAGCGGGGGGTGGGGGGGCAGGATAGAAAGGTATTTGTCTATTCTTAAGATGAAAGGAATAACAATATGCTTATATTCTGCTGAGAATAATCTGGTAGAAAGAGTAACATTTCTAATGTGCTTTTAGAGCAGTGCCCTTGAGGAGATGAGAGAGGATGGACATAGTATACCAGGAGAAGAATTGGCCTTAGATAGAAACATGGAGAATTTCTTTCTTGTTTTCCTTAATTAACTGGCTGATTTAATTGACTATTTTTAACTTAAAACAATTATTTACTCATCAGACTGTATTTATAAAGGTCACTTAGGATTTCCTGCCTTTCAGCATCTTTTGAAGCCCTACACTCTTTTGAAGTTTTTGCTTTTTTCCTCTGTTGTTTTTGTTTCTTTGTTTGCTTTGGAGCCCTGCCTCCTCCAGGTAAAAGGCAGGCAACCAATTCAATTCCTAGCCTCCCTTCCCAGTGAGGGTACAGTAAAATGATCCAGCTCCTTCTCCAATTAGATACACTCTCATGAGACTTAAAGTAAGAAGTGATCAGCCTGAAGAGCAGGATCCATTTCCTGGTAAAATTGGCATCAGCTATAACTATCGTAGCTGCCTCCCTCCTGTAGAAATGGGGCTCCAGAGTGGCAGACAGTGGTGGATGAGGTCAAATTGAGTTCCTGGTACTCAAGGGACAGAGATACAAAACAGGGCATCTGCAACATGAGGGAGGCAGGTTTAGATTTTTGTTTTTCTTTAAACACACACTGATTTTGTGGAGTGATTTAGGGTTTTGTTCCTGGAAGTTTAGGATTGAGCCTGATTCCGGCCCTTCCTGTGTGTCTGAGGGAGCTCCTATTTTTAATGAAGTCCTTTTTCTCCTTAATCTGCCAGACTCGATTTTTGTTGCTTGCAGTGGTGGACTCTGCCTGTCTTAAGGTATGTAGGAAAATGTTAAACTGTTTAATCTTTTCAAGTTCTTTTTGGAAGTTATTCTGTTTAAATAGATAACTCTTTAAGAATAAGGAAATAAAGCATAATATTGAAAAACAAATTTTCAGTATTAGCAAAAATCTGTTAACGTTCAGAGCATGTGAGGACAGTGGTCCTAACTCATTTGTAATATCATTTTTGTGATGTATGTGAAATCATAACTGCTGAAGAGAAAGTCATGATGAAAAATCTAACAGTAGGGGAATGAATGGAGACCTTGGGACAGAATATTTGAAGTGGGTATTTTTCCAGAAAACCTAGGATTTCAATACACGAGCACGTGTGTGCATGCATATGTAGATGTACAGCGTGTGCACACGCAGAGTCTGAAAAACAAAGATCCCTTGTAAACAACTACCCCATACCCTAGCTGTAACCATAGCAACTGAAACTATTCATTTTCTGTCTCAAATAATGTGTGCAAGTCTGTCTCACTAACAATTCAGAAGGGATACTGACAAATGATCACTATATTCACCCAGCCATTTTCAATAGGAAGGCATTTGGCTGAATTCTAATATGACCAATGAATATTTAACTGATAATCCTGCCAGATAAGATACTGGCCAAAAGAGAAAAAAGAGAAATGAAACTAGAGTTGCTATCATGCAAAAATGTTAATGAAGGACATGAAAGGAAATGCTGTGAATTTAGGACTGAAAATCTGTTCTGTATTGGGTTATGGAGAAGCTGTCCTACAATTTGGAAATTTGGAAGATTCAGTGACCCCTAGAATGTCTGCCATGAAGAGTGTTTTTCTCCTCCTTTGTTTAAGGTTTTTATTTTCAAGAGTGTGAAAGAAAATGCCTTAAAATGTTTTAACTTCAAGGCAACAGAAACAAGGTGAAGTGTGCAGTACTAAAAAATTCAAAAACTGACCAGGTCCTAAAATTTCAGACTTTTCCTCTTCATAGATTGCACTGCATCTTAACATCTTGGACAAACTGATTTATTTTGAACCTCTACTGGTTCCAGGAACATTCAGTAGTAAGGCTCAGGAGATCCAAACTCAGATTAAATTTTCAAGCAGATTTCATAATAATTAACATTTATTGAATATTGATTACTTGCAAGGCCTTCTTCTTAGTACATTGTGTCTTTTAATTTTTACAAGAATTCTCTGAAATGGGTACTATTTTTAGTTCCATTTTGTAGATAATGAAACCAAAGTTCAGATGCATTAAAATTTGCCCAAGGTAGTACTAAAATTTAAAGGAGGATCTAGAAGCATAACTCTTAAATCTCTCTCTAAAAATCTAGGGCTGAGCAACTTGACTGCGCTGCACTTTGTTTTTCTAGTTCTCTAATCTTTATTTCTTCCCTTTATTCTCTTTCCTTTATTCAAATGTCTTCATAAAGTTCTCATAAAGACATATATACTCCAAAGAGAAAAAGAAAGTGAACAAAATGTATAGTTGTGACTAATTCATTAATTGTAACCATTTGATAAATTTATGAATAGCAATTATTTATATGCACACACATTTGCTATTTGCAATATTGGACTTGATTGCTCAGCACATTTTCTTTGTGTAGGAAAGTTTTTGAGTGCTCAAGTTACAACCAGAAGGTTATTTGGAAAACATTAAATAGGAGCAATTTAATACAACAGAAAATCATAATGGCTAGTCATCAAGCTAAAAGAAACCAGGGCACTTGTCCAGGGCCATTCAGTCTATTGCCCCCACAGATACAATGCCTGGGGCTATGACCTTCTCAAGGTCTTACTAAAATGGTTAAATACTGAGGGAAAAATTTGGCTCTAAATATGAAAATATAATAGCACAATTAAAATTCTTAAATCTTTTTTTCATGTCTACAAAATGAAACATGATGTTAGCTTAACTCATTATGTTTTGACATGATTGAATACATTTGCAGGATCATAGAAAATTTATGATGATTTCTGAGAAGTTATAGTCAATGATAAATTAAATGAGTGACCTGTAGTCACATATTTTTGAAAGCAAATAAATATGTTTCTTTTCCAAAATCTTTACCCCAAAGTATATATGTAATGAGAATGTGGATGCATTTAAATATATTTCAGAGGGTGGTGAAGTCTAAAAATAGCCCTGCATCCATCTTTCATAGGGGGATATTCCTGCTGCTTCATTGAAAATAAGTCTGGAATCAGTTGGCCAGGAATCCCTTTTACTTGGATAGTTAAGGAGATCTGCCCGACCATATAATTTTCTTGAAGAAGAGTTAATTTTCTTACATGATTGGTGGGTAACTACTGATGCTCAAATGGCTCATTTTTTCCTCCAAGTTCTACCTCCCACTATTCATCTTTCATTAGTCCATGAAGCATTTAAGGTCGCTTAGTTGCCAAATAGATTGATGATTTCTCCACTCCAGAAAATATTATTAATTGGTTTATAGAATGCTGCTCCCACACATCCTGGCATTCTATAAAGTTACCTCAGTATTAACAGAGGCTACATTAGCATAACAATAGCAGGCCACACTAAACAGCCCAGGAAAGAAATTATCAATTTAGTTCCAAAGGCAGAGATTTCTCTGTAAAAAGTATTTATAGGCTGACTTACTGTGAGGCATTCAGGCAGAATGCTGATCAGCGGCTCACTGAAAAGCAGTGAATAAGTAATTAAGACTCTGTGATCTCTAAGAGCAATATCTAAATGGGTTTTTGTTGCCTTTGGTTATGTAGTGCTTTCCATGTATGTGGTCGGATCGTGGCCCTTAGATCTCCTCAAGAAACAATTCTCTTACACGTTTCCCAATGCTCTGGATCCAGACCTGCCTACTCTTCAGCTCCATGGGAATTGGGGCCCTGGAGACTATAAGTTCCCACTTGAGGAACTGAGGAGAATTGAGCCGGAGATAGCCTACGACTGAGAAACATGGATAAAAGAGGTTTCTGAGTGAAAGATGAATAGTCAAAAATGCTAGAAGACAGGTGTAAGGAGATGGGAAAGGAGACCAGTAGTCAAAGCTAAGAACTGTAAAAGAAATATGCCTAATTATAATGAAGAAAAAGGAATAGGAAACATGAGGAAACAGTAGGGATCTCACACAGGCTGAAATGGCAGGTAGGTTTATCTCACACTTTGAGGCACAGTTCAGTTCAGTTCAGTCACTCAGTCGTGTCTGACTCTTTGTGACCCCATGGACTGCAGCATACCAGGCCTCCCTGTGCATCACCAACTCCCAGAGTCCACCCAAACTCATGTCTTTTGAGTCAATGATGCCATCGAGCCATCTCATCCTCTGTCATCTCCTTCTCCTCCTGCCCTCAATCTTTCCCAGTATCAGGGTCTTCTTCAATGAGTCAGCTCTTCCCATCAGGTGACCAAAGTACTGGAGTTTCAGCTTCAGCATCAGTCCTTCCAATGAATGCCCAGGACTGATTTCCTTTAGGATGGACTGGTTGGATCTCCTTGCAGTCCAAGGGACTCTCAAGAGTCTTCTCCAACACCACAGTTCAAAAGCATCAATTCTTCAGTGCTCAGCTTTCTTCACAGTCCAGCTCTCACATGACCACTGGAAAAACCATAGCCTTGACTAGATGGACCTTTGTTGGCAAAGTAATGTCTCTGCTTTTCAATATAGTATCTAGGTTGTTCATAACTTTGCTTCCAAGGAGTAAACATCTTTTAATTTCATGGATGCAGTCACCATCTGCAGTGATTTTGGAGCCCCCAAAAATAAAGTCAGCCACTGTTTCCACTCTTTCCCCATCTATTCCCATGAAGTGATGAGACTGGATGCCATGATCTTAGTTTTCTGACTGTTGAGCTCTAAGCCAAGTTTTTCACTCTCCTCTTTCACTTTCATTAAGAGGATCTTGTTTTTCTTCACTTTCTGCCATAAAGGTGGTATCATCTGCATATCTGAGGTTATCGATATTTCTCCTGGCAATCTTGATTTCAGCTTGTGCTTCGTCCAGCCCAACGTTTCTCATGATGTACTCTGAATATAAGTTAAATTAGCAGGGTGACAATATACAGCCTTGATATTCTCCTTTTCCTATTTGGAACCAGTCTGTTGTTCCACGTCCAGTTCTAACTGTTGCTTGCTGACCTGCATACAGGTTTCTCAAGAGGCAGGTCAGATGGTCTGGTATTCCCATCTTTTTCAGAATTTTCCACAGTGTATTGTGATCCACACAGTCAAAGGCTTTGGCATAGTCAATAAACTGTGCCCAACTAGGCAGTCACTCCTGTGATATAAATTAAAAGTTGCCCATCTGCCCAGATACAGAGACATGGTGAACATAGCATGGATACTGGAGTCTGAAACACTTGGCTTCAATTCTCTCTGTAAAATAACATCTATCTGCAAGGTGTTTGGGAGATAGTAGATGTAAAGCTTGAAAGTTTCTGGGTCATATCAAGTGCTCAAAAAAGTGACAGGTAGATTTACATCAGGGGATAAAAATACATCAGATAGTAAATTCAATTTAAAAAGATAAAAATATTTATAGCAGGGTTTTTCCTATTCTACAAAGTCAATAAGTATTTCTTATTCATATCGCTGAGAGAGAGAGAGAAATTTAGGTTAAATAGTATTGTTTTGCTTTGGTAATTCAGCAAGCATTCATTTTTAAGCTCCTACTATGTATGAGGCAGTATTTCAGTCCTGCCCAAGGTCTAAAGAGGGCTAGTCTCAGATGAGACCAAGTATATTACCCTCTAATTGACTTAGTGCTATATTTCTAACAGCACAGCTGCTGGTCTGAAAATTACTGACCCAGAAATTTGTGAACTTGGTTGGCTGTAAAAGTCAGCCAATCCCTTTTACAATGACTGCTCTAGCACTTACTATGCCATTTACTTGTTGTTTCTTGGTGATTCTCTCTTGGGGCTGATAATGAATCACTTGAGCAACTGAAGTACCTTGCTGAATAGCTACCCCCCAACTCACCCACCCCCCACCAAATGGACTATGAGCTTCATGAGGGCATAGACCAACTCTATTTTTGCTCATTATTTGTAGTGGGTTGAATAGTCCTCTATGCCCAGTCACTTCTACCCAGATCCTAAGAATGTGATCTTGTTTTGGGACATAGTGTCTTTGCAGACATATTTAAGGTAAAGCTTAAAAGGAGATGATACTGGATTAGGGAGGGTCCTAAATCTAAGGAGAGTATCTTTATAAAAGACAGGAGAGGACACACAGAGAGACAGCAAATGTGTGAATTTGAAGGCAGAGATTAGAGTAATGCATGTATAAGCCAAGGAACACCAAGGATTGTCAGTAAACTATCAGAAGCTAGGAGAGAGGCATGGGACAGCTTCTCAGAGCCTCCAAAAGGAATGACCCGTTCACACTTGGTTTTGGATTTCTGGATTCCAAAACTCTCCAAAAAAGAATGGCTTTCTGCTGTGTTAAACATGTCCAATGTGCAATAATATGTTACATTATCCCTAGAAAACAAATAGACATCATGTCTCTATTACACAGTAAAGTACCTGGCCCATAGTAAGAGTTCCCAACAACTATCTGTGGGAGGAAGGAAGGTAGGTTAATTCTTGTCCTTCCTCTATGTCTTTTTTCTAGTTCAGTGTTTCTCTAAGTGTAATTCTGGAACTTACTCTTGAAGAATCCTCTGAGTGCTAATTTAAAATGGTAGATTCCCAGGCCCACCCCAAACCAGTTGCATCAAAATCTCAAGGGCTGAATATACATTTCTACAATACACTCCCATAGCAGGTCTTATACTCAGGAAAATGTTTGAACTGATTTTTGTTATGATAATTCTTCAGGCTCTTTGAATTTTATCAAAGACATTTCTCTAGCCTTATGGACGAAACACCTGATGGGAGGAGGAAGCCTGCCTGCTTGCAGGAGGTATGAGGCTGACCTCCTACTCAATGCTACTTGGAATTTCAGAGGCAGCATTCTCCAGCTGTCACTTCCTTTTTTCCTTGAGGGTACACCTGGCTGCTTGACACGACCCCAAACCCTGTCTAGAGGTGAGGATTTTGCTTGATAGCAGTTTTTCAAGAAAAGAATCAAAGTCAGAATAAGACAGATGTAGAATCCCTCCATTCTAAGTGCTATTTTGTTCCCCAAACAGTAATGTCCCTGTAGTACCACAGGCAAACTTCTTCAGATTTCTAACTTCCAAATTCAACCACATTTCACCTCTTAAAAAACTTGCCTCTCCAAAAATAGGTGACAGTTTATTACAAACAGGCTGTTTTTTGTTTCATACTCATCTTTCATTTATCACTTTCTCATCTAATTTGCTGAGTCCTCAAATCAAAACACATACCAGGCTGTAAGATCAAATTGGCATCTGTAAATCAAGCTGTGTGCTTTCTGCTGTGTGCCTCCCCCCAGGAACTCTAGAGACCTGCAGTTGTCATTCACGTGGGTGTGAACAGCTCTCTGGACCCCTGTGGCAGAGCCAGCTTCCCTTCCAGGCATCTTTCTCTATGATTTTTAATCTTCTTGCTTAGGAAGTCTTTTTTCTACACACCTGAAAAACCAACCTCAAAGTCAAAACAAGAACTGGGAGGTTAGTTCAGCTCCATGACTTCTTCATACTAAGTCTGGAAAGATTTGTGGGTTTGTCAGGAGGGATTTGTCCGCAAAACCCAAATGAATAGTGGAGCGGAGGTGGATATTAAGTCAAAGAGGCCAAGGAAGATCAAAGGGAAGTGTTATGGAACATGTAGAAGCCCTCTGAGCGAGCTGGGGTGCCCTGAATTTGAATAATCACCTGTGTGCAACATTAAAATCTGTCTTTGAATACTAAACTATAACATATACCTCTTTTATATCAGAGTCTGAAGTTGATTTGAAGTAACATTTCCACCACTAGAAAAATAAAAAGTTTATCCAACTCTTATTATTATTATTATGTTTTCCTCCTTCAAATCAAACACCATCCATCCTTGTCACAATGCCTGGAAATTTCAAGGTTATTTTCAACTTGTCCTTACATTCCCCCCAATCTCATATCATATCTATCACAAATTACATTTTTTTCTATGAGACAGTGTTCCCATATGTCCCTTTCCTAAGGCTGGTCCAAATGCTCTGGGTTGGCCACATGGCTCCTCCAACTTTTTGACTTTTTGTAACATTTGTTGCCTGCACCACTCCTTTGAAAATGTAATCATCCCCTGCTTGTCACTCATCCAGGCTCAAAAATTTGAAATAAAGTTCACTTCTTTATTTTTCCTCTTTTCCACTAGTATTACCAAGGTTCTTCTCTCCTCATCACCCTCACTGCCACCCTCATGGAGCTTTCACGCCTGAGCTTCTGCTATGTGCTGGTGCTCAGCCATGTCCAGCTCTTCTACCCCATAGACTATAGCCCACCAGGCTTCTCTGTCCACGGGATTTTCCAGGCAAGAATTCTGGAGGGTCACCATTTCCTCCTCCAAGGGATCTTCCCAACCCAGATATAAAATCTGAGTCTCCTGTGTCTCCTGCATTGCAAGCGGATTCTTTACTTACTAAGTTACCAGGGAAGCCCCTATAGTTACTTTCATATTGCCTTGGAGACAGGGATGGTTCTGCCATGAGTTTTCTTTTTTAAATGACGTATTTAATAGTTTTACCTACTAAAAGTAAAAATAGCTACTATTTAAGGGTGAGAGGTTGAGCCTAGCTGGATGCGTCACAGCTTGGAAGGTCCCGGCTGTTGGCCACAGCCCAAATAGGAACCAGAAGCGGACCAAACTTCCAGGAACCAAACCCATGGCCTGGCCCAATCAAGTGCCAATCACCACTACAGCTCGCACTTCCTACCTTATATGGGAGAACCTGGCTTGGATGCCAGTCCTGACTATAAAAACCTCGTCCCCACCCCCATATCTCGCAGACTCCCTTCCCTTGCCTGCTAGCCCCTGGGAGTTCCGCCTGAGAGCGACCGCCCAATAAAGGTTTCCATCGACGGTCCTTAGAGGTGGCTTTGTCTTCCCGAGGCGTTTCTAACAAATGGAATACATAATATGGTCAAACACTTTTTGATAAAGATTCAGCAAATCTGATGTAGAGTCTTAGGAATTTGCATTTTTAATAAGCACCCAGTATGAATCACTCATTTAGAAAAACTATTAGATACTGTGAGAACTCTGAAATATGTGATTTTATATGTTTGCTGGGGTCAAGAGAAATTGCTGGGATTTTTGGCCATTCACTCATATTGTTCCAGTTTAGCTTGTTCTAATTTATTTTATTCTTTCTTTTTTAAAACTTTTGGCTTTATACTCCAATCTTCTTTCTTCAGTACACCATCTTTTTTATCCACTATTATTAAAAATTGGAAGTTGACACTAATAGTCATTCTGTAGATAAACAGAGGGGTACTGAGAAGGTAACAGGCAGGAAGGCCAGGGATCTCCAAATGGAGAAAATAGCCTGCAAGTGTCAGACATTTTTTTTCTCTCTCTCTTAAGTGACAGGGGGAAACAAACTACAACTGTTAGATTTTTTTCTTCTTCTCTATATAAATTTAAAAGGAGGTTTCTCTTAAAATTCTGTGTTGCCATGACATCTGGCTTCACCTGAACTTAACTTTGCTCAAACTTTGAGCTAACTAATGCTCAAACATTTTTCTTATGGAAATGTTTGTCTTAAGCTATGTTAATGAAGTATGTATTTACCCTAGACTCTGTCTTCAAGTCAGCTCCACCTAAGACTCAGAACCAACTTGCAAATCAGTATGTTTTACTCATGCAAATGTTCTCTCAAGTTATGTTAATGAGACTTGTATTTGCTTGGAAATCTGCCTTTCTTCAAAATTCATGGCAATCATTTTATGGACTGGGACAACCCACCTTGTGCCAATGAGTGGTTGAGGGGCCTGGTGCCAGTCTCTGAGTTTTGAGACATTTTCTTTCTCTAATTAGCAGCCTGCTAGTAGCTATATAACATCCGGCTAAAGACTAGCAGGGGGGCACTCTTTCTGCCCCCTTATGATGTCTATGTCAGAAGCTTTCTCTCTTTTATACTTTACTAAAACTTTATTATACAAAAGCTCTGAGTAATCAAGCCTCCTCACCAGCCCCAGATTAAATTCTTCTCCTCTGGAAGCCAAGTATCCCAGCTTCTTTCATGGTTCAGTAACCTTTCAGTACATTATGGGCTAAAATACACAATGGAAAGATTTATACTCATAGTATTTTGGCTTAGAAAAGCCTTTGGAGATCTCATGGTCTTAGAATTATAAAGTTAGAAGGGATATCATTCAAGAAGTCTTCTAATTAAAAAAAAAAGTCCAAAGTACTGCATGTGATGGACAGTCAAGTGAGGAGCAATATAGATACTAAGGTATCAATAGGTAGCAAAAAAATAAATAAATAAATAAACAAGGAAGTGAAGCATGCCAATTAAATGAAATTAAATGAAGGAACTTATGTCACTTTTGGTTAGAAGCTTTAATTACTCTGTGTGATTCTCCAAGTTTTCTTTTTCCGGGTCAACAATCATGGAAACATGTGACAAAATAAAGCTTCTAACAACCTGAGTCCCTGAATGACTAGGATGAATAGACTTCTCCTGGTGGTACAATTTAAACCACTGGAAATAGGACATTGTCTCTATAAGAAAATTCTGGTCTACCCTGTTAGGGGAGTGTGCAGTTTCCTCCGGTCTGTCTAGTCACAACGAGGATTTGAAGCGATGGACAGTAAAGCCCTCTGAGCATCACAGCTCTCGGACAGTGTTACAGCTCCATGTCACAGCTCAGTTTTATTTAGAAAATAAAGGAAAATACATCCTAGAGGCGTGAGGGCATTTGATCCAAAAGACGGGAAGAGAAAAGAGAGAGAGCTAGAATAGTGGGAGCGTGTGGGAGAGAGCGAGCCGGAGAGAGTGAGAGTGGGAGGCAGGGAGTGTGTGCTCACGGAGAGATCCCCCAGCCCGTTCCCCCTCTTTTTATGTGTTTTTTCCTCCCCCTGTGCCCGCCCTGCATAAACTGGGCTAGCCACAAGTGCTGCTCCTTCTACCTGAGGTCCTCACTCTGGTTCTCAGAACTTCCTTTGTCCTATATTTGTGGGCGTTTCCCTTGCTGGTCTTTGAGCCTCCAGCATTCTGCACTCTTTTTTCCTATTCTAACTACCTAACAATCCTAATCAACATATTATTCTTCCCTGATTTTTTTTTTAACTAAGCTACTTCACTAATGGTAATGAAGATGATAATGATGATGATAACTAATATTTATCTAGAATTTACCATGTCCTGGCATTATGCTAAGTGCTTTTTTTCAGGTTTTATGCCTTTAACCTGTATAATGACATTATGAAAAAAATGCTATTATGAACCTCATTTTATCGATACAAAAATAGAGGTACAGAATGAAGTCCAAAATCATGTTAGAATTACGTTTGAGAGCAGTCTGAAATTCAGACATTCTGATTCCAGGGCTTGCCTTCTTGGCCATTAAGTTGCTTCTGCTAAGTCAGTTTATAAGTCAAATAAGTCGAATCCTTCAAAGTGCATTTTGGAGATATATTCTATCCCCAGCGCATATTCTACATATATTAGTTTCATGGAATATTAACAGGCATAACTTAAGAAATGCATCTAATCTTATTTATGAAACATTGCATATAAACACTGAATTAAATAAAGCAAATTTTTAAAATCTCAGAACTTCTAGATGTTTTAAGGATCTGTTTGGTCCTTTATAATCACACTTTAAACATGTTTTCATTGTCTTTTTTACCCCTAGTTTCTTGTTCCACATCTACACACCTGTTTATAGCCCTGTAAGGAGTAGTGAACCTCTTCATTTTCCTGGTATTGACCTGAACCTCAGCATTCTATATCATTTCCCATTTTGCTGAATCCCTGGTTCGGAAAATCTCCTATTTAGTGTGAGAATTCTCAAGGAGTCTTCTGCTTCGCAATTTCCAGGTCCTTTTGTTTATTACTCAGCTCTACTCACTGATATGTAAACAGATATATAATGCAATAGAAAAGTTTCCTGACTCCTTTTTAATTATTTTTCTTTCTATAGTCCCAGAAGCTTCTCTCATTGCTGTTCTTTCTACTGAGATCATTCAAAGTCTCCAATGTTTTTTCACTTCTTTCTCCACAATCCATCTGAAACTCTCTTAAAACATGCCAGCTAATCGTTATTCAAATATGGTTTTCCTATTTTTGCAAGTTAGAGGTGATTAAAAAATCTGATAGTTGCAGTTAGAGTTTTAAGAGAAGATTTTATATATTTTGGGATCATTCAGTAATTTTCCATTAAGAAAAATTAAATCTTTGTTTAATCTTTAGGAAGTCAATATTTTTTTGGAAAGACCAATTTTGCCTATAGTGCTGCATCAGAGGCCAATGGGATAGCCCAGAAAGAGGAAGACATGACGTTTAAACATCTTGGATGTAGAACTCAGAGAAATAGAAAGACACTGGGGGTGGGGGGGGAAGCCTTATCAAGGTCTGGGGTCTGTAGGACAATTCAGCTTTTCATAGTACTTTGAGAATTTGGTGAATCCTATCATAAAGAGAAAAGACACTTGCTCCTTGGAAGGAAAACTGTGACAAACCTAGATAGCATATTAAAAAGCAGAGACATCACTTTGCCAACAAAGGTCCATATAGTCAAAGCTATGGTTTTTCCAGTAGTCATGTATAGATATGAAAGTTGGACAATAAAGAAGGCTGAGCACAAAAGGATTGATGCTTTCAAATTGTGGCACTGGAAAAGACTCTTTAGAGTCCCTTGGACAGCATGGAGATCCAACCAGTCAATCCTAAAGGAAATCAATCCTGAATATTCATTGGAAGGACTGATGCAGAAGCACCAGTACTTTGGCCACCTGTATGAAGAACTGAATCATTAGAAAAGACCCTGATGCTGGGAAAGACTAAAGGCAAAAGGAGAAGGGGGCAGCAGAGGATGAGACGGTTAGACAGCATCACTGAGTCAATGGACATGAATCAGAGAAAACTCCAGCAGATAATGAAGGACAGAGGAGGCCGTGTGCTGCAGTCCATGGGGTCATAAAGAGTTGGACATAAGTGAGTGACTCAGCAACAACAACAAATCCTAAAGATGCTGTATCTTTCTCCACAAACTACTTTACCTCCATCCATGACAAATGGTTGCTCCTCTCAAATCTCTGGGGTCTGTCGACCTGTACCTTAGGTGAGGAATGCCTGATAAAGCAGGCAGGGGGTGACATAAACTGTGTTATAAATGGATTGAATACCACAAGTAACTGATCTTCTGAAATTATGAAATGATATTAGATTATACCACCCTATACTGAAGGAGACTGGAAATCTTATGCTCCTTCCAATCTGTGTCTCACAATAAATATGTTTTCAGCCACATAATGGGGAATGTGGAGTGACCAAATCAACATGGAAGGACTTTCTTATTCTTTGAATAATGTTATTAAAATGTAATTTGGCAAAACCAAGCAAGCAATAATGTATTTTTACAATTCTGATCCAAATGCTCAACTAAATTGTAATATTAAAAACAACCCTTGTTTTCTTCTTCCTCTTTGAAATTTTGTTCCTTCTAAATACCATCAAAAGAACTATATTTGGTTAAATGTAAACATCACAATGCTTTGCTAGTGTTGCAATTTGAAATAGCCACTTTGCTACCATTGAAAATCACTGATTATTCAGAGCTAGTTACAGAGAGCAGAATATCCATGTGATTGCATGGTTTCGATTACCATCATTATAATGCTCTGCACAAAGGCTGATTACCTTCCATTTTGCACTTCTTGTTAAAACTGGGTTAATAAGAGACTTCACAAGGACATTCTCCTCCTCATATGAAACTTCTCACAGAAATGCGATAATTAAAACTGTTTCATTGTTAAGTAAAGAACCAGCCTATTCTACAACTTTTGTGGCAGTTGACAATACCTCATCATTAATGTATTTATTGATTAAAACATTTGCTTTACATGAAGCAAATTTTGGTTTCTTATATATGTCTAATGTTGGTTTCATTGAGACTTGGATCCAACAATTTGAAAGAACTGTGTTCAACTTAAGACAAATAGACTTAAGGCTATAATTTTCTACTCATTGGAAAAGACTCTGATGTTGGGAAAGATTGAGGGCAAAAGAAGGGGGTGACATAGGATGAGACGGTTGCATGGCATCACCAATTCAATGGACATGAGTTTGAGCAAACTCAGGAAGACAGTAAAGGACAGGGTAAAGGACAGGGAAGCCTGGTGCGCTGCAGTCCATGGGGTCACAGAGTCGGACACGAGTAAGCGACTGAACAATGACAACAATGTATTCTATAAGTGGTAATCAGTTAAAACTATTTTATCTCACATGTAACTCTGTAGGGAACATAAGTTATTAAGGGCAGCTTTTCTTTGAATTAGTGATCTCTTTATTTTTAAAAATCTATATGATTACTTTCTTTTTAATAAGCATTCGATAGGCAGAAGAATGGAGGGAGAAGAAAGAAATATCGTGTAAATAATACGGTTCCTTTTCTTTCTTTTTTTTTTAGTAATATGTTTCTTTATGTACTAAGGGGGATGTGATAGAGTAGGCTGAAGAATCAGAGGTAGATTTTTACCTTGTAGTAATGAATTAAATAAGTCCCTTTCTTTAGTGAGGCCACAGTCTCCTCATATATAAACTAAGTGATTAAAACTGACTACTATGAAAACTCCAGTATTCTTGCCTGGAGAATCCCATGGACCAAGGAGTTGGCAGGCTATGGTCCATTGAATTGCAAAGAGTTGGATATGACTGAAGCAACTCAGCACAATGAAAATTCCCCAACTCTATGACATTCTTCAAAGTAGCAAGACCCCTAGAATGTGAAAAGTACAGAAATGGGGAAAAGAAAAGATGAAATTTTCTTGTTGAGTTACTCATAATATTAAGCAAAATTATTACAGCTATTGACTTTGAAGGATATGCTTAGACTACTTACTAAGGGAAGTGATGTGAGGTAATTGAGAATTAGTAGAAGGAGCTCTGGGAGGTGGTGATAGCAGGGAAGGCTGGCATGCTGCAGTCCATGGGGTCACAAAGAGTCGGACACAACTGAGCGACTGAACAGCGACTGAGCTGAACTGAGAGCCCTCTGCCTGGTTTGTGGCTGCCTGCCTTCCTGCTCTGTCCTTAGAGGGCCAAAAAAAAAAAAAAAAGCCTGGGCCACCCTCACTCGTGACCTCATCTAAACCTAATTATCCACTACTTTCAAATACAATCACATTTGGAATTAAGGCTTCAAAATATAAATAGGGGCACAAACATTCAGTCAATAACATCTGTTAATTCATCCTTTCCGTTATGCAGGAATGCTTACCTAAAAGTGAAGTCGCTCAGTTGTGTCCAACTCTTTGGACCCCATGGACTATAGCCCACCAGGCTCCTCCATCCATGGGATTCTCCAGGCAAGAATACTGGAGTGGGTTGCCATTTCCTTCTTCAGGGAATCTTCCCTTCTCAGGGATCGAGCCCAGGTCTCCCGCATTGCAGGCTGACGCTTTAACCTCTGAGCCACCAGGGAAATCCTCTTACCTAAAGGTATCTGCAAATTACTGCTGTTCACTTGGTGGAAGCTACCTGTGGGGGTAGGGTTGATCTTACTAGAGATCTCTTACAAGCGTTTCACTGGCATATTCAACACAAACCATTCAGTCCTATAATAATGAATAACTATTGAAAGCGTGCCTATAGGGGCTGGGGACAGGAAAATCATTATTCACTGTAAACACCTATTGGTTTTAGATGCACACTCAAGTGACACAGACTACAATCTATATACTTACTGTTCTTGGGGCTACAGATGTAGGACTTTTACAGTATTCTACACTACGCTAGGAAGAAGAGGGCAGGTGAAGGGTGATATGTTCCTGAAATGATAATGAAGAAAATATTTCATCTGTAGAGGTATGTAGAAGTTTATCAGAATTAAACATCCATTTAATGTGTCAACAGACAAAAATACACTTGCCTATTAATGCAATCAGTGTATTCATATGACTAGCCTAAAGAAATAATCTGGAATAGCAAATAAACTTTACAGTTTGATATACATGGTAGCTTATTTATAACAAAATAATAGAAACAATATCAATATATAACTACAGGTAGTTGGGCTTTCCCAGTGGCTTGGTGGTAAAGAATCTGCAATGCAGGAGACCTGGGTTTGATCCCTGGGTTGGGAAGATGCCCTGGTGACCAATTCTAGTCTTCTTGCTTGGAGAATCCATGGACAAGTCAGCTATAGTCCATTGGGTTGCAAAGAGTTGGACATGACTGAGTGATTGAGTCCACATGCAAAATAGATGCATTAGGAACTGCACATATTTGATGTTATATAATAATACAAATTATAATATGAAAAAATGGGGAAATGATTCCCAAACTACACTAGGTGAAAACAATAGAATTGCACAGGTGTACAAATAGCATCACTATGATTTCATAATGAAAGATCTGGCCTAGAAAAGCCAAGGAGGGGCATATATCTTAATGATGGTTATGTTTGCGAGGTGGGATGACAGGGAATTAAGTGATGAGACTACTGTTTTCTTTCTAGTTTTCTGCATGTCCCACATTTTCTGTAACAAGCATTCATTTCAATTAAGTTGAAAAATAGAAACATTCCATTTAGACTTTTATTTGAATCTCTCCAGTTCTTAGGTAGCAAAATGAGCCAATTTCAAGCTCAAAGCCCTCTGCACAGACCCCCTCCCAACGTCAGAATCCTCACTAACATCCTCCTTAAGCAGCTTAGCCAGAAAGCTGGCTCTGCCAGCTCACTTCCCACCTCAGCCTTTCTGCTCAGCATGGCCTGCCTCCCCTTCATCTCAGAGCAGACTGGAATCACATTAGAACCCCTCTCCCTGAGCCTGCACCCTCCCCTACCCCAGCCCCAGCAGTGCCTTTCTTCTCTCCTTTCTCGATTTCCCTTCTGAATCTTCCCCTCGCTCTCATTCCAAGGCCAGATGGCTGATTTTCTGAAGCATTCACATTTCTCCTCTGCTGACTTATAACTGTTTATAACCCATCACCCACACCTCCCTGGTAACCAGGTTTCTGCCACAGCAGGCTGCCTGGTGGGATTTGGCAAGTATGGAGAGGGTGGGGAGGGAGAAACTGTCCAAAGGGAAATTGGCCAATACACTAGTCGGCTTTACTTCATTCATTTGGAACTCTTGGAAAGCACAGAGCGCGCTTAATGAGGACCATTAAAGGGAAAGCGGGGTTGTTTAAAAAAGCCATCAGTTGTGTTGAGGCTGGTTCAGCAGTTCAGAATTTGATAAGCAGATTTTCAGTTTTGGCCTCAAAAAACAGACATTGCTTATGTCAAAATAACTTACAGATGAAAGACTCCACAGACATTTATTTCACATGGGCTTAGGCAGGGCTGTAGCTGTTCATTTGCTTTGACTACTGGTGAACCTGGAAGATGTGGAAAGAAACATCAAGTTTTTCAAAACAGACGAGAACAAGAAATATGCATCCAGCCTTTGGTTTGACTTCAGAAAATTTCCAAATAAACTGAATCTGCTGTGGGCAAGTCCTTTTCAAGGAATGGTGAATGAGAAATACAGATAAATAGACAGTATATGTCCTTAAGAAGGTTATAACAGGAGAAGAATATGGAATGTGTATGGCAAGTAACATAAAATTATTCTATTAAAAACCTAAGATAACATATATAAAACACTTTCCACAAAGCTTGGCATTGAGTAGTGGTTCAACAAATTCCCTTTTCCCTACCCACTGTCTGTCCCAAGCTGAGCATCACTAACAACTACTTAATTGAAGCTAAAAGTACCCTAATGGTAAGAGCAATCTACTATTTCTTATAACGAGTCGGATAGGAAAGCAGTTCCCTAGATGATGGAAGCCAGTCAGAGTCTAGACAGGAAAATATAAATCACTGTACAGTTTTTGAGCCAAGGAACTTTCGTATAAGGAATTGGGCACTAAGGTATTGAAAGAC